>BBSZ01008365.1:0-16200 GCA_000981365.1 Subanguina moxae
ACCAAAATTAGTTTCAACTCAACCTTAACCCAAAAAAATACCCATAATGTATGCCATTTGCAAAAAAAAACTCATGAAATAAATATTAGATTCTAAATGAAATGTCACATCAAATTTCACTTTAACTAAAATGAAATGAAATTTAAAATGAAATTTTATTTTATTTAAAGTGAAATTTCATTTCATTTTAAATAAAATGAAATTTCATTTTAAATTTCATTTCACTTGACTCAAAATGAAATTTTTCATCTGAAATTTTTCTATGTGAAATATTTCATTTTAGGTTAAATGAAATGAAATTCATAGTGAAATTTCATTTCATTCTGATTTCAATTTCATTTAGGAAAACACTGGTACCGCATCATTTTGAATTTCGATTTCCCAATTTCTAAAGTCTCCATCCCAAATGTATTGCTAAACTACTGTAGTGCAAATTAAGAGATTACCTTGTTAGAGGAATGCTGTGGTGATGGATAATTGCTTCCGCTTTCGGCAAAGCATTGGCAGGAAATTGAGATATTTGCAGCAGAGGTAAAAGGCAAAGCTACTGTTTTTACAGTACACATTTCTCAAACCAATTTTAGTTATTCTGAATACTCTTCTAGACGTTAAACAAATTTTTTAGATAAGTAAGTGGGCTTGATAAGAGCGAGTGGACTTAAGACTCACTTAAACTCTAAAACAAGTCGGCGCTACTAGGATATACCACCAAAAAATCGATTTTTCCAAGTGTTTAAAAACCATTTTTAAGTATATTTTATGCCAAAAAACGAACAAAAAGATTATTTTAAAGGGTTTGAGGGCTGTATTGGGAGGCGAAGGGATAATTAAGGGCCACTTTGTAAAAAGACTTCTCAACCATATTTAAAAAGATTTGAGGGCCGTATAAGAGAGGGGAAGTGACAAGGAAGGGGTCACTCTGTAGGAAAAGAGAAGATCTTGAACATGGTGTCCCTTACAGACCTACCGCATAAAGAAGCTCCGGCATGCATGTTATTTTCATGCATCCACAGCTCTTCTCGAGTCATTTATGTCTCAGGTATGCTTATGTGTGCGTCTCAACTTTAAGCTCCCGAGCGCCCCCGGAGGGGCCGTAGGAGGCTTGAAGTGTTAGAGATGCACACACTGACTTACCTGCGAGATGAATGCGAACAATACTCTTGATTAGAGAATGCATCTAGAAACACTTTTGCCCTGCTCCAGTAGGGAAACCGGTTAAAAAATCTTTACAAAAAGTGGCCTCTTATTATTCCCAAATAAAGTTTTTTAAGAGGGTTGGGGTTATTATTAGAAGAAATACGGTAAGTTTCACTTTAAGAAAGGGAACTTTTATGAAATACAGACAGTCCCCAGAAAATAAGTTTTTAGCATATAAAGTAAATTGAATCTTTTGAAAACCTTTTATTTATAACCTAATAAGATGAAAAAGTAGCAACTCTTTTACTTGCTTTCACACACTTAAACAACTAAGCTTCAATATGAAGCAATTAAAAGTTTTGCAATTTACAAAGAAATTATTGTGTCTCAACCACATTTTTTGCCATTCATTGGACACCTGCACTGACCAAGGAGTCCAGTGTCTGGAGGATAATCTAAAAAAATCTGCTTCATCTTTTCAAAGTTAGGGTTGCTAGAGTCCTTGATAGCATCAAACATAAGGCACTCTGCAGTGGTCAAATTAGCACCAAAACTTTTTAGTTGTTTTAAGGCATATATCCTAAAAAATTAGATATATTTAACCTATCATATTAACCTAACATATTTAACCTATCAGTTGGAGATCGAGATGAGACTGCATCAACCTAATTAATTACTGATATATAGAGAAAAAAATATCTAAATTAGTAAACTTTACCACAACATGCACATAAAAGCCTTTTTTCAAAAAGTCTAACGCTGTTTGGAAAACACAAACATCTGAACATGTTAGTTGGTTAAATTTTATAAATACATTATCAAGATTTTTAATTTAAAAGCGTTGCGTCTCGAGCGAAAAAAGTGGACTCTCTGAATAATTGTTCAAAATAGGATATTTGACTACTAGATTATACACCCCTCGTGCTGTATTTTATGGGGGGGGGGCCCCCGGGGGGGCGAAGAAAGATAAGTTATACCAGATATTTTGTTGGTCTTCTCCATCTCCATCATTCAATCATTCATTTATCAAGCTTTTTTTACCTCAAAAATACACTTACCGTATTTCCTCTAATAGCTCCCCCGGGGGAGTTATTTTTTGGATGCCTTCTAAGGGGGGGAGTTATTAGAGCAGGGGGAGTTAATGGAGCAGGGGGAGCTATTAGAGGAAATACGGTATACAAAATACGAGTGCCTAGTTATTGAGGTCTGACTGTCGAACCACCAACAACCCACGCCCTTTTTTGGTATAAAATATACTTAAAAATAGTTTTTAAATACTTTTAAAAAAGCATGTTACTTTTCCTTGCATCAGATAGACTTTTTTTGCATTACATATAATTATTTCTGCATCAGATGTGGTTTTCCAGGGGGTAGATTATTTAGATTATGCTTATTTTCGGGGTGTCTGTAACTAAAGTGATACAGGATTGGTTACAAAAATGGATTTTACATTATAATACCAAGCTTTATTGGTGGGGCCTGGAAAGAACCTGTGCAAGTTTAAGTGTTTATCAATATTCAGCCATCCACCAACCAAACCAAGTGGATGTCCACTTGGTGTGATTTTTTTTCTTAGTTTTCAGGCCTTTAAAACCTTTGTTCTGTACTAGTTAGAGTACTCTAAAAGAGATTTGACAGGGGTGAATCACCGTTTTGTGGGCTATTTTTTCAGTTTTTGTAATTTCGCTCAAAAGACCCTTCGACATTTACAAATCTTCTTTAAAATTTTCAGAAATTCTTTTTTTACCTAAATTGGATTTTTTTTTGCTCCCCCAAGGTAAACTACCTTATATTAAAGAATTCTACCATGTTTTGGTCACTAGAACTGGCAAAAAGAGTCTTTAAATGCGTTTATGGTCAAGAGTCTTGCTCGGATTAATTTCGCAGATAAGCCTGTGCGCGCATCTCTAACCTACTAAAATTCTTCCTTTGAATCGACCAAGTTCTTGTATTCTAAACCTTTTTTTGCTCAAACTTTTGTGCTGGCGGGTGGTGGTGGGGGAGTATTACCGAGTAGCATCGAAAATTTGTAACTTGAAATTTAGCAACGAAAAATAATTTACGAGCTTCCACTCCACAGATGACAAGTGTGCTAATAGCATCTCCCAAGGAATCACACACTTCTGGAATACACATCGAGAAAGCCGTCTTTTCAAAGACAGGTATATCTCTTTCATATAGTCGCACTTGAGGAGTACTGTGGGCTAATTTGTGTTCGCTTTCATGTTCGGTAGCTAACACTTTTAGACCAATCAGTTCGGCTGCATTAATCAGTTTGTTAGCAACTATCGAAATTTCCTTGAAGTGGTCAACTGCTTCACTAAAACACTTTTTTTTTGATTTGTAAAGATTAAATTTGAAACTTACCGATTTTTTTCTTGAATATCACAAATCAGCAGAGCCGCGTCCTTGGGGTTGAGGCTTTTGTAGTTGCTTGGGTTAGAAAGGTTAGGAGTGGTCGTAGACATCATTCTACAAATATTAGTATAGTATAATAGCGAACAAAATATGACTCAAAAAATATAAAAGACATTACCTTTTTTATATTAAGGTCAACCCTCCTTTGGTAACCGGTAACCCTCGATAATTTGGCACCCCAGGATCTAAGAAGCAGTTTTATCGAGAAATGAACTTCAATAACTCGGCACTTAAAGCCTGCTTCCTTGGGATGCCGGGTTATCCAGGATTGACGGCATAATATTAGGTTGTCTTAACAGTTCGCACCGCGTTGCCTTGGTCCTCCCTGTTGAAATTTCTGTACATATTTAAAACCTTTTCTGTGCTTATCTTGCAATGTCTTTTAGTTTTCCACTTATTTTTGTGCTGTTCCCTATTAATGCCAGAATCACCACACTAGTCTACTATAAACAGCTGAAGCGTGTAAAATCTTGAAGTAGATGATGAATCCCAAATAATCATTTAAACATGTTTTTTGTATTTGTTGAATAAAATTTATTGAAAAAACCGCAGATAATTATGCACCAACCCGATATCATAACTTAATAAAAATCGTATATTTTTCGATCAAGTTTCAATCAACATGTTGCATTGTCCAACAAGTTTCGGTACTACTGTATTATATCCCCCATGCGTTTATGAAGAGAAGGGTATATTAATTTTTTTCTTTTGGGAGAATGTATAATCCAGTAGAGTCCAAGTTTTTTATCTTTACAGAATTTCGGGATCAGTAAATAAGTACAAAAAAAACTGACCGCTTTAGTATAGGAAAATATTTAGAAGCAAAAGAAGCCATGCACCGGCCAACTAACGGATGGGATGGGGAGTGCAGCAATAAGAGAAGACATCAAAGATTAAGGCCATGAAAAACAATAAATTGAAGCGAAACACTCTTTTTTTACTCTCTCTCTCTGTTTTTCTTGTTGAAGAAAATGAAAAAACATCAAAGTGCCAGTGCTTTTGGCATTTCAAAACAAAATCTTGTTTAAAATTTTTATCTAATTTGATGGGACAATAGAAGAAACGCGACAGCATGCAAACTCTATATAAGAAATAAAGACGAAAGGTAGATTTTGTAATCAATTTTTGGCGCTACTCGGTTATACCTCCCCCTCCCCCCATCGCCCAAAATCGATTTTCCCCAAAGTGTCTAATACCCATTTTTAAGTTTTATTTATGCGAACAAACGAACAAAAATACTGTTTTGAAGAGGTTGAGGGCTGTATTGGGACGGGAAGGGACAAATAAAGGGCGACTCTGTAAAAAAAGAGAAGATCTTGAACACAGTTTTCCTTATAGGGGCCTACCGCATAAAGAAGCTCTATTTTCATGCATCCACAGCTATTCTCGACTCATTTATATCTCAGGTATGTTTGTGTGCGCATCTCAACTCCAAGCCCCCGAGCGCCATAGGAGGCTTGAGAATTAGAGATGCGCTCACAGACATAACTGCGAGATGAATCCGAGCAATACTCTTGATCAGAGAATGCATCTAGACTCTAGATTCTAGAGGCACTTTTTGCCCTAGTACTGTAAGGGAAACGGGTGAATGGTCCTTCAAATAAGTGACCTATTCTTCTCTAAATTATTAATTTGGCCTCTTTATACCGAAATTTTACTTAAAAATGGTTTTGAAGCATTTAAAAAAAAATTAATTTGGGGGAGGGGGGGGGGTTAATAACTGAGTAGCGTCAAATTATCAACCGCCTAGCTCTTATTGGCAATTAGGGTTGTCGGATATCCGAAAATATCGGATTCGGATATCCGATCCGTATCCGATATCCGAAAAAATCCCGGATAATTTCGGATATTATCCGAAATCGGATATCCGATCCGACAACCCTATTGGCAATGTTTGTGTTTCTTTTAATGGAGATTATTGTAGGCATGTTCTTTTTGAAATTTTTTTGACAATGTGTAATTGGGGTTGAACGCCTTCCCGAAATTTTTATGAAAAACAGTCGTTTGCGCTTTAAGATCATCTTATTTGGACGTTTTAGGTACTAAATATTGAAAAAAAACATGATTTGAGTTTGTTTTGAGAGGGCACTGAATAGCATAAATAAATAAGAGGGCATTAAACAACACAATACGAGCTTTTTCTACTCAACAGTTCTTTATATAAAAAATAAAAATTTGTCCTTATTGCTAAGCCCAGAATTTCTTGTCAAGAATCTTGGGTCGGAGGCGTTCAGTGAGTTCCACATAAAAGTGGTCTAGCATATTTTCTGGTCCATCGAACGAGTGCTTTCCCCGTCCACTGTCATACTCGTCTCCATCGTAGCTGAATTAAAATTGTAATTCCAGCTTGTGATCAATATTATTTAGTCAAACGAAGAATTACTTGGAAGCCTTCCAATTGTTTCTGCCTCTCTTGGCCAAATCCAACGCTGAATACAACACTGCAGGCAGAGAGACTGGTGAGGTAACAATCCCATGAGTAAAGCACAGGGTGTAGGTAATATACTCTAGGTCTTGCAGAGGAACTCTATTTTCCGCCGTTTCTTGGCACTCATCCCAAACGACTGTGCATCTAACGGGATGGGCTGTTCCCTGAATTCAAACAAACTAGTTATTTCCAAATTTGGACAACGCACTTGTATAGTCTTGTGGCCAACTAGCAGAAATTCAGTGAGTACAGGGTGCATGACCCGTTTGTCCACAACGGTTCCACACGGTACGTTTTGAACGTGTGCAGGTGCATTCCTGTTCACATTGAAGGGCACGATCCTGTAGTTGGAATTCCGCTGGACCACAATAATAGTCAAATTGGGTCGATGAAAGGTGATGCCACTGTTCATCATATCCCCCTTTATCTCATCTAAGGCAGCATCGAATGCTGTCTTTTCTCGGTAGACAACCTAAACACAAAAAATGGACTTAATAGAACATTTACTTTATTTGCCTTTTCCTTCACGGTTTTTGCAGGATAGCAATCACTCAGATAAATATTCCCAAAAAAGTACGTGGGTTTTCTAGGTACATTGAACATATAAGAACCATTTTTTGACCCTTTTTAAAGGATGAAGGGCTGTATAGAGGAGGCAAGGGACTACTAAGGGCCCACTCGAAAAAGAGGAAATAGCTACCGCATAAAAAAGCTCTGGTATACAGGCTTAGAACTATTCTCGAGTGATTTATGTCTTAGATATACTTGTGTGCGCATTGATCAGCTAAAAAGATGACATAATTAAGATTAATGTTTTATCCATCAAGACTGTTGGCGAAATTTGGGCTTAACCAAAAGCGCAGAATGAGTACCTCACTTGGCAATGATTTTTTTTAACTTTTGAAGAAATCAGCTTGGTAGAGCAAGGCTCTTTTTTTCCGTGGCATTACAATTGTACAAAAAACTACTGAAATTATTGACTTCAATTTTAAAAGCCTTTCCCCAAATTTCTTTTCAATAAACTTGTGTGAAACTTACAATGCGGTATTCGCCCTCACTCACACCTCCTCTGTACACAAACAAATGGCTAGGAAAACGTCCACGCTCATCTGCAAGAATTTTTGTTAATAAATAAGTTTTGAGGACAGCAACCTGCAAAATTATAAAGAGCCATCTTGATGGTGTCTTTGAGAGACTTGATATATGTGACTCTGGACTCTTGAAGCAGGTAGGTGCCTTGCATTTTCATTGGATGCCCCAGAGTGTAGGCCACCTAAAGTACAGTTCAGTTACACTGCCAAATATAACGGCATGTAAGCAGCACAAACCCCAACAACAGTCGGCTCAAATGTCTGTTGGTTGGCTTGTCGCTGTGCAAAGGTTTGTGGACTTGCGTGAGACAAATCCAAACCAAAAAACATATAGCAATCGTTTATCCATCGTAAATTTCTGAAAATGTTATGACCAATATGACGATCTTTCGGTGGCCATCTATCAAGGTCAAATTTAAGTAAATCTCAAAGATCTCTTGACCTTTTCAAAGGCCCAATTTTTAACTAAGAAAGAGTTAGGTTTTAGAAAACCATTTAACCCAGCTAAATATCAGTTTAAGTTTTTTTTGTGAAACTTGAAAAACTTACAAGAAATTATCGAGAATCCCCTTGTCTGCATTCCTTTGCAAAAATTCTTGTGAAGTGGCCAGAGAGTGGTTAATGCCACCCAACTTCAAGTTCAACTTCAGGAGAATACTCTCCAAAATCAAAGGTGACAATCTAGTGCCTTTTCCAATGGCTAAAAAACTGATTTGGATGAAAAAAATACTGTCATCCCTGGATAACCCGATGCCCCACGGAGATCAGGCTCCGAGGATGACGGATTAACAGGATGTTGGATTGACGAGGGCTGACTGCAGAATAATTTTGTTGGATTTTTATTTACCTTTGTTGAGGGTAGGAATAGTAACGTTTTGGGTAACTATTTTGTAGTCCACCTCCATTAGCTTCATGATATTGTGCACATAGTCTATTTTGTTTTTGGTGAAGTACATCACATATTCCACGTGGTTTTGTCTAAATGTGTTAAAGCGACTTTTGATGTATTCCATTTCCTTGTGGTCAAAAGCCTCATTCAGTGGTTGTCTTATTTGCAGGCCACGAGTGTTGGCAGTTCGAGACAAGCTCTGTAGAAACTGTCTGCAATTTGTCAAATTAGTAGTTGAAATAAAAAAAAAAGGTTTCACATTTATTTGCAATCACCCAAAAAAACCTGCCCATATGTCCCTAACTTTGGTACTTTTTTTCAGTGTGTAGCCCTGGATCTGTTCTTTCTAATAAAGTATGCTTTGTCTGCCTGTTACTGGAAAAAGCAAAAGAAAAACATATTTAAATGTAGCAATGGTTCTTTTAAAAACAGCTGAGATAATCAAATTTAAAAAATTGGACTAATTAGACGGCATAAATGACCAGGAATTTCTTGTGTCTATTAGGAGAATTTACCTCAGACCCAAAGCTAACATAAATTTTAGTCACAACAAAATTTTGGTCATTGACATCAAATTCTTTGAAGAATTTATCGAAAAAACTTCGGAAAGAAGTAAGAAGTGGATGGATGAACTAAGGCATGTTTAGCGCCATTGGGAACACTAAAAAAAAGTTGACCTTTTGTCGTCCTCAGTCAATTCTCCTTGGAAGACCACAGTAGCCCAGGTTTTGGGGAATTGGGCAGGAGTGGCATAGTTTCGGTCACTTTGAGCCATTTTACCGACCATCATCCAATTGTCGAGACTGCCATCAGAACATGGTTCAGTCACATCATTGACATTGTAATATATGGCTGGAGGAAAAAGCCTTTCAGCATCAGTCACCTCAATTTCTCGGTTGATACGCACATTGTGCTCTCGCAAGAAACTGTTGTTTTCCTTTAGCAAGGCTTTCCCTTTCTGTCGCTCAATGTTGGAGCGAAACTCAAAGGGTCTGGCAAGACAAGCCGAAATGATTTTTTCCGTCTAAATTTTTAATTAATAAGTATTTAGCAACAACATTAAAAATAAAAAAGTCAATATGAACAAGTCAGCAGAACAAGTTTTTGTTTTTTTCAGACTCATCTCGCAGGTAAGTCTGTGCGCGCATCTTTTGGGTAGGGCTGGTGTTTTGGGTAGGGATTCAGGAACGCCCCTAGCCAGAAACCCAACCCTAGCCAGAAGCACAATCCTACCCAGACGCCAACCCAAATACTGGCTAGGGTTGGGGTTTCTGGCTCGGGTTGGGATTCCGGGTAAGGCATCCCTGGAGCCCCACCCAAAACACCAGCCTCACCCAAAACACCAACCCCACCCAAAAAACCAGCCTCACCCAAAACACCAGCCTCACCCAAAACACCAGCCTCACCCAAAACACCAGCCTCACCCAAAACACCAACCCCACCCAAAACACCAGCCTCACCCAAAACACCAACCCCACCCAAAAAACCAGCCCCCCTAACCCCGATGCCAGCGTCAGGGTGCCACAAAAATTGCAGCACACTCCGCTAACAAAAAGCTGATAGTGGAGGGTGACGGAATGCGAAGAATATATACAAATCAAACAAGTTCAAAATGCTGGGTTTGAGAAGAAAGAGCAATGGTTAGAGAAGGCTTTTCTCTTTTGGAAATATTTTGTTGCTATTATTATTGTTATATTATTCATGTTATTTTTACTGACTGCATCTATTCTTAGTCTTTTTGCAGGTTATTGTCTGTAAAATAAAAAAAGTGGACTCAAAAAACCTTTTTGTTGATTCCCCAATACACAATACTTTAAAGACATTCGGCGATGTTTTGTCCGGCGATGTTATCCGCGGCGATGTTTTAGCGCGGCGATGTTTCGGCGAGGAGTTATTTTGTCCGTGGCCGGTGTTTTAAGGAGACAATAGCCAATCCTTTTTAACAGCTGTATATAAATGGCATAAAAACTACAATTGTGCGAGAAAAAAATCAAATTTAGACTCACATAAAAAAATTTTGCCCTAAAAGTTAAAAATGAGATGGGTCATAATTATAAACCCCTTTGGGATTTTATGTAGAAAAACAAATTTTTATTAAGTCTAAAGCACTCATTTGAGCAACAATAAGAATTTAATAATTGATTACACCACCAGAACGGTTAATAGCCTGAAAAGACGGTTATTCATGCTGTTGATGAGGTTCTGTAGCATATTTGGTAATACTTTTTATGCATCAGAAATTGCCTTTTTTAGATCCTACACCAATCCGAACTGACAATTTCCTGCATAGATACAATGGACGATGATTCGTCACAGGTTTTCCATCGGGTTAAGATCAGGTGAGCAAGGTGGCCACTCTAATATATTGATTTCTTTTCAAGTCAGTCATTCCTTGGTTTCCCTACTATTGTGCATAGGCGCGTTATCTTGCTGGTAGACGAACTCCACATGAGTAGCGATTTTATCGAAACATAACTTTCTATCCGTATATGTAAACACACAATTAGATTCACAAATAATTTATCACAGCGTTGCAGAGCCATATAGAACAAAAAATTGGCAAATTACTCATGGAACTGGTAAAAATAAAATCGTTCCCTATCAATTGTTGGGATAAAAATGCGACTACTTTTTTAAAAGAATAGGAAAGTCGAAAAAATGTTAAGTCATTAAAAAATGTAAAACACTAGTTTTATAGCCCTTGAAATGTTTTACAAAAGTGTGTTTTCACATTTTTTGAATGCTGCAAATTTCCTGTAAAATCAAGACAAAATTCAAAAAAGTGTGTATCGTTCCCTATCAATTGTCCGCAACTGTATAAACTCTAAAACTAATAACCTGCACATAACCAGTACTCTTCATTTTTGACGACACAAAAGCAATTTCAAAAACACCCAAGAGGTAAAAGGTTGCCCACACCATAACGCTTCCTCCACTCAAGCTACTTCTTAAAAAGTATCAAATAATTTTGTCTATAGCTCGCAGGATCTTTCATTAAATTCTGGATAACACGAGGAGATCGCTTGAGTTCACACGCAATTGCCTTTACAGTCTTTTTCTCGGCCTAGAAAGCAACGATTAACCTTTTTCAAACTCTGACAACTTTTTTCTACGCGGAATATTTAAAATAACATCTTAATACGCAAAATAAAAAAAATTTATAGGACAAATATCTAAAAAACCCAAAGAGGTTTATAATTATGACCCACACTGTTAGGGGGTGTTGTGTATGTCCTAGTAGCGCCGAAAATTTGTTATAACTTGTCTTAAATATTAAATTTTTTACAATATCGTTCTGCTTTTGTCGAGGGACTCTTTGACCAGGAATTATGTTGAGCACTTCTAGGGGATAGTAGTTGGTGGTGGTTGTGCCTATTCTATTGAGCACACAAGGCAGATTGGGGCGCTGTAGGTTGATTGCATACACTTGACTGAAATAACTCTCCACCGTGGTCGACTGTCCATTTCTTTCAAATCTTTGACGCGAGGCTGGATTAGTTGCCAAATCATGCACACTGAACATTTTTTGGTGGGGCAAATGAGTAGTAAGCACACTGATACCTTAGCTTATAAATATGCTTAATGCTTCTACGTGAGCATAAAAATCTACCTTTGATCATATTTGCTGCTTTTCTCAAGAAGTGCTTCTGACTTAGAGCTTGCTCAAGTGGCACATTAGAATTAAGATATTGCTGCAGAAAGTCTAGCAATGGCATAGCAGGAAAAAAGGCTGATTTCTTAGCTGAAATTTAAAAGCCAGTATATTTTTTGTGCCTAAAGAATTTCCAGCGCCGTGCTCTTCCCTCAAGACGTGTATCATAAATTTTTAAATTGCCAATCGTTGTTTAAGATATTTTCTTTATCTGAAAGCTGACAATGTAAAGGAAAATAAAGAAAGATCGTCAAAAAGTAACAATTTTCGCAGGCTATCAAATGTAACAGCTTCTTGAAAGTTTTCTTCAAGGATATGCAGTTGCGGACAATTGATTGGCGTCAACACATATATTTTTCTATTTTATTATTTTTGTACGTAAATCTTAAAAGTTTTTGAAGAACGTAATATGCAGTTTTGTAGAGCTTTTCAAGGGCTACAATACTGTCATTACACCTTTCCCAAAAAAATATTTTTTTTGGTTTGTTTTGGGTAACCTTCACTGAAATTTAAATTTAACACCACCATACTCTGAAATTTAACACCATACTCAAAAAAATAGCTCTAAAATTTCAGCTATATTGTTGAGTATGATGTCAGTATTCAATTGTCGAGTGGTTGAGCCGTAAAAAATCATTGACCACCGATCGTCATGACGAAAGAGAGGGGAGAGGAGGATTAATAAAGATTATACGATAAGTGCTCCTTATTGTATTGAAAATAAGGAGAATGTCTCATTCTCACTGTAAAATTCAACCAACCATCAATCTGGAGCAGTGGAACAGTATCATCAGGAGAGTCGCCAATGAACCGGACATTCTTTTGTATGCCTTCCTTTAAGATGCGTGGATCGTCTCCGATGCTCATGTTTGAGGCTTTTTCGAACATCTTGCTAGCAAACATGAAATATCGGTCTCTGCAACATTGTTTTTGGTTGCGATTAAATTAAAAATCTAGGTTACTCTTTAAAGATTTGCTGATTGGTGAGAATGTCCAGAAACTGAGACACTGAGCGATCACGAGAGTCAAAGTTGCCGGCATTGGTGCGCAGATTAACTTGTTCGACATACAGCAAAGAGGCCTTAACGGCTCGAATTCTAGGACCCAGATAGGGAAGCACATCCTCAGGCAATTGTGTCTACAGAAAAGAAGCAAAAGCCACGCTTTTATGAACAGTTTTGATCTCCTACCTGATCAATTGTAAACTCCTCTATGTCTTCAAGGTGAGGCAACATTTGGTTGGTGGAGTAAAAATTTATTCCACAATCGTATACATTGTGCCCTCGGTTAGGCTCTTCTCCAAACAGATGGGTGTTGCCAAGGATAAGCAATTGGTATAGCTGCCAGAGAAGTCGACGCTTGTTGTTGGTGGCGACACTAAAAAAATACTTTTTTTCATTGGAATGATCTCAAAATGGTATTTTAGACACCAGGGACTACATTAAGGTATTCAAGTAAGCCTTAGGCTCAGGTTAGGCCAGCCTAGGTTAGCCATAAATCAGTTGAGCTAGGTGAAACAGGGTATGCTCCAGTTAACGGCTAACGTACGCTGGCCTACCCTAAACCTAAGGCTTAGTTGTATGCCGAAGTGCAGATTAAGGGCATAGGATAGCCCAAAACCACAGCCACTTTGGTCCAAGCGCTTGGCTGACTCACAAATCGGATAAGTGTGGTGTTCTTTACAAAGCTAGGACGCAGAGGGCCTTATAGCCAGTTAGCTCTTACCAGCTGTCTAAAAATCCGCCTGACTAACGGTGCCTTACCATATATTGCTGCATACAATGCTTCATTACTATTATCTCAAATGATTACATAAATTTATTCATATTTGTACATATAATCGCGCACCTACCCACTCTTTCTTCTGAGTGCCCTAACTTACAGTAACACTATTCCCCCTATCATTACCAAGATCCACATATAGATTATCAATATCGGATTGATCAGGGCAATACATTGTTTTTTTTTTCTTTAATTACTTACTCATTTCTCGGCCCTCTCGACAGTTCTTTAACCACTTCTTCGACAACACCCTTTCTGCTGAACTCAAAAGTTGCCCAAAATTTGAGTTCAAACTTGTGAATAACGTCAACAGCCTTTCCCAGATCTACACGATAGCCATTCAGCAAAACTCTAGTGGCGCCTCTGTCAAACTCCACATTTCGAAATATATGCTGGTTATGGATTTTGTCTAAAAATTGTAAAATTAGTTAAACAACGATAGAAGAAAATTAGAAATAATTTAAGAATGCCGTGAAAATATTTTACCTCTGGGTTATCTCAAATTTTACCCGCCGTTTTCGCAGGAAAATTCAAAGAATCTAGTAAAAACATTTCCCAAGTTAACATGGACGACTTGTTAACCCGCGAGTCGACTGTTCTCAGAATTTCCCAGATAACAAAATGGTGTGAAAAGAAACAGCACTACTAGCGCAGATTTGACGCCACGAGGATACTTCTGCCCCAAAAAATAATTTTTTTTAAAAGGTATTAAAAATCATTTCTAAGTAAATTTCGGTATAAAAAGGCCAAAATAGTAACTTACAGGGGAATAAGGGCTGTATTGGGGGGAGGGGTTAGTAATAATTTAAAGGGCCATTAACCCGTCTCCCTTACTGAACCAGGGCAAAAAGTGCCTGTGGATGCATCCTTTGTTCAACAGTATTGCTCGGATTTATCTGTGCGCGCATGTCTAACTCTCAAGCCTCCTTACGAAAGCTCGGGGGCTTGGGGTTGAGATGCGCACGCAAACATACCTGAGACATAAATCACTTGAGAATAGTTTTGGATACATGAAAATAGCATGCGTACCAAAACTTCTTTGTGTGGCAGGTCCTTGTAAGGAAAACTATATTCAATTTAATACTTGGAGCAAGATACTTTGTGAAGGTGAAACTGCTGGAGGGTGTCCAAGTCACTTGGAAGGAGGTAAACTAGTTGATTTGCTAAAACCCAATCACTCCCCAACTATTACAACTCAAAATAAACACGTTCAACCAAGCAGGAAAAAAACCACATTTGATGTATGGAAAAGGATTTGTTCTGTTTTATTATCTGCGATATTTTGAGATTTTTTTGGGGGCTAGGGGCAGGGCTGCCATATATTTTTAAAAGTGGTGTCTTGAATATGGAAAAAAATCGGTGTATAGTTTTTGCCGAAAAAAAGTCAGAACTCTTCAAATGCCAGTTCTTTAATATTTTATACTTACCAAGTATTTTGTTTTAGGGTAATTAAAAAATTTCATCCTTTTATTAAAAAAATGCAAGTTCTTTTCGTAGCGCGTAAACTGGCTCATTCGAAACAGCTGAGACCTCCTCAAAATTAAAAAAAATGACAAAGAATCCATAAAAAAAAATAATTTAATAAATTCGAAATATTAAAAAAGTGAATTTGAAAATTGCTGTTTGAGTATTTTTAAAAAGCATTTACCATGTAGTTTTATGCTTTGAATATGTTGCAATTCAACCTCCTCTTCAGCGCAACTTGGTCGCGTATAAGGGCCTGCTGCTCGAACCCCACCTCTTCGACTTGATTGCGGTAGGTTTGCCATGGGCTAAAAAAGAATAATTTTTGTAAAAGATAAAATTAGTCAAATTTTACAGCTACTAGGATATATCCCTCCACCAAATCAAGTTTTCCAAAAGTGATTAAAAACCATTTTCAAGTAACAATTTCAGTATAAAGAGGCCAAAATAGTAACTCAGAGGGAAATAAGGGCTGAATTAGGAGGGGAAGGGAATAATAGGAAGCTACTTTTTTCAAAGATGATTTACCCGTCTCCCTTACTAAACCAGGCCAAAAAGTGCCTCTAGATGCATTCTCTGATCAAGGGTATTGCTCGGATTCATTTCGTAGGTAAGTCAGTGCACGCATCTCTAACTCTCAAGCCCCTTCAGCCCCTCCAGGGGGCTCGGGGGCTTGGAGTTGAGATGCGCACACAGACATACCTGAGACATAAATGACTAGAGAATAGCTCTGGATGCATGAAAATAGCATGCATACCAGAGCTTCTTTATACGGTAAGTCTCTGTAAAGATACTATGTTTAAGATCTTCTCTTATCCTACAGAATGGCCCCTTACATGTCTCTTGGCTAAAATATGGTATCCGGTCATGTCTCAAAATCGTGTTATAACCATATATTCGTATGTATTCTACCCAGAAACGTAAAAAAAATATGGTTTTAGGTGGGGAAAGCACTTATAGCAAAAATATGAACATTAAAAATTTCGCTGTTTTCTTTGTTTTTTTCTAAAGAATGTAATTATAGGTCTTAGGCTTAGCCTAGGCCGACCTCGTTAGCCGCAAACATATAAATAAGGTTGTTACCTCAGAGGAGCAAAAAGTCAAATTTTAGTCGAAATTTTTTTCGAAAAAATCAACTTTGGGGAGGTATACCACAATGGAATCCGAAAGTGGCTTTCTCCCACCTAAAAGCATCTTTTATGCACTTTTCATAGTCTAAAACATACGAATAAATGGTTACAACACGATTTTGGGACATGACCGGATTAGTGTTGGAGGCAAGGGACCCGAGCGAGAAACCGAGCGAGAAAAAATAAAAAACCCGAGAACGAGATTCTCG
>BBSZ01008377.1:0-16684 GCA_000981365.1 Subanguina moxae
GGATATCGGATCGGATCGGATATCCGAAATTTTTCGGCTACGGTTGTTGGATCGGATATCCGATTTCGGATAATATCCGAAATTATCCGGGATTTTTTCGGATATCGGATATCGGATCGGATCGGATATCCGAAAATTTCGGATATCGGATACCGGATCGGATCGGATATCCGAAAATTTCGGATATCGGATGCCGGATCGGATCGGATATCCGAAAATTTCGGATATCGGATACCGGATCGGATCGGATATCCGAAAATTTCGGATATCGGATACCGGATCGGATCGGATATCCGAAAATTTCGGATATCGGATACCGGATCGGATATCCGAAAATTTCGGATATCGGATACGGATCGGATATCCGAATCCGATATTTTCGGATATCCGACAACCCTAATTATGATACGAGAAAAGAAAAATTAAGCGGGCACCCTCTAATGAGCGCGCACCCTCTAATAAGTGGACCCCCTAGCAGAGGGTCGAAAAAAAAGCGGGCATGCCCGCTTAATAGAGTAAATACGGTATGTAAAAATATACATTGAAACTAGCACTTCTTTCCTTTTCGTTTCTTTCGATTGAAGATATCAGCATAATAGGGCTGTGTAGGAAGACGCTTCATATAGTGATATGGTGGCATGCCCAAGTCTGTAAATGACTTTTTAAATCATCAATACAGTCAACGCTCGATATAACGATCACCCCAAAAAGCGATGCACAGCTGGGTCCGACCATTTTTTTCCTCAATTTTTGACATCTTTTACCAATTTTGATGTGAATGTCTCTAAAGCAAAAAATCGTAAGGATTCTGAATTTGCCGGTCGTTTTTCATAAAGACAGCATTGTTGCCGTCAATAAAGCTAAAACTTTGATTTAGCGACACCTGTTTTTTGAAAAATGACTGGCGGATTATCGAGACTCATCTTTTTTTGAAAGTGAAATTGTTGAGTTGTCTAAAAACGACTGGCAAATTTAGAATCCTTACGATTTTTTGCTTTAGAGAAATTGATATCAAAGTTGGGAAAACATGTCAAAAATTGAGGCCAAAAATGGTCGGAGCCAGCGATGGGTGCAACTTTTGGGTGGGGGTTGTTATTCGAGCGTTGACTATATGTCTTTATCTCGTAAATTTCGCCAATTTCTAATCAAAATTTTTCAAACACACTTAAAAATGTTTCAGGAGAGTTTTTTTTTTTGTCTAACTAGATATGATTTTGTTTTTGTAATGAATATAAGATGAATACATGATTTGGGGAAAAATGTGAAAAAGTAAGATACTTGTATAGAATTTAAAAAAACTGGATGTGATATCGTCGTGTTTAACAAAAAGTCTTAAAATTAATTTTCTGGCGAATATTCTTTTCTGGTTTAGAAAGTATTGATCACCGGTCAGTTACCGTATTTCCTCTGATAAGCCACCCCCTAAACAAAGGTCAAAAAAAAGCCACCCGGTGGCTTATTAAAAGAAAAACGGCAAATGAATTCGGGAGCTATAAGTTTTGGGTACATTTTCTCGTCAAATTTTTTTGGTACACCCTGTATAGTTAAACAATGCCTATTACACTTTTCGGTAATTTTATAATCAAAATTAAGTTCTGACGACTTTTTTAGCATTATTAGGGGACGTGAAGGCACGCGAAAGTATTTCGTTGTCCGTTCAAGAAAATGATCTATAGTTGATCCTCTTGACCCCAAGGCAAAAAAGAAGCCACTTGTCGTATAGGGCCAAGTTGTCTTACCGTATTTACTCTATTAAGCGGGCACCCTCTAATAAGCGGGCATCCTAGCTAATGAATTTGCAGCTCTTCCTGAGTCGTTTGAGATCTATCTCATTGTGTTTCCCAATAAAATTTGAATTATGATACGAGAAAAAGCCGAAAATTAAGCGGCCACCCTCTAATGAGCGCGCACCCTCTAATAAGTGGACCCCCTAGCAAAGGGTCGAAAAATAAGCGGGCATGCCCGCTTAATAGAGTAAATACGGTATTTTTAAAATTTTCATCTAAAAAATGGCCTAAAGCTTGAGACTAGGAACTAAAAAGGTTTAATTATACTCTAGCCAGCAATTTTTTACAATTATTGCTGCAAATGGTTTAAACAACAAACCTGGTTGAGGAAAACGCAGCATAAGCTTATTGAATTGACCAACTGTTAGACCCTTTTTGCCATCGATTTGTTCCCCGATTGGAGCATCCTTGGTGATTTTCTTGGCTCTAGCAGCCTTTTCTTTGCCATCATGGATGCATCTCTGAATTTGTAAAGTGATTGAGTGTTAGCTGCTATCTGTACAAATTTACCATAAAGGCTTCATGTATATGTGAACAAGGCAGGTCATCATATTCATGTGTTTTCATGCATTCAAACAGACTTCTTAACTCTTCAACACATTGGCCACCTCAAATAGTTAAGTTGGCAAACTTTAGCTACTCTGAACTTTCAACCAACTTGGAGGTGCATGGTTAGCTTTGACGATGAGATTTGTTGAGGCTAGAGGCACGTACTCACTATAGAACCACTGTCGAGGCAAGCAGCTTCCTCCTTTCTTCCATAAAGAGTTAGTCGGCCGCATATTATACTCTTGCTGCTAGTCAAAAAGCAAGCAGTAAAAATCTAAATCTTTACAAAATTTCTCACTTATAACCATCGTATCCAATATGTGAAATTATTCGCAGGACAAAAGGCTTTTGAATTGCATTTTTCCAAAAAATTCTTGTAGTTTTTGATTAAAAGCACTAATTTTAGTTTATTTGTCCTTCTTTTAGTTTATTTGTCGACGTTTTAAAGAATAGTGCCCTTTCAACAAGTCTATTTAATCTGTAAAATTGAAAGGTGGAATTAGTGGTGTTTTGCACTAAAAAAAGAAATGGTAAGTTTACCTTCTGAAGATGGGCATAGATGTATGAAAAAATGGTCTTGTACTTACTTTTCGTAAATTTATTTGTGTTCAGTCATTCTTTGGGTTCGGTCAATCTGCCGACATTTCGATTGTGCTAGAGAATGAAGCCATCAGAAAAAGCGCTCGGATTCGGGCTGAAGACGGCTCTTATGACAAACACTTTCTGTTTTACGATGGTGAGTCAGTGGCAGGGGATGTGCTTTTGAATTTGAAAAAGGCTGGGCAAAAACTAGAACATCAAGGAATTCGCATTGACTTCATAGGACAAATCGGTTGGTTTGCTTTTCACGGTAAAACGATAGCTGGTCATGCTCTATCTGAAGTTTTATATATTTCTGTATAAAAAACCCATGTCTAAAATATTTTTTTTTTGTTTCAAGGTCTCCTGGTTGTCAAAATGTCCTCAGAAATTCAAATCTCAAAGCAGAAGTTCAAAAAATGACTTGCTTACCGAGATATAACTCCAAGTAAGGTGGTCGGTGTTCTAAAATGTATGTTGATCATATTGCAGCAAGCTAGTCACTTTTTAAAATTCTGATATCAAATTCAGATTCCTAAATACTTTGTGACTGCCAGGAGACCTTAGAATAAGAAATTCTTTTAGACATGGGTACTTTCATTCAAAGATATCTAAAACTTCGTAAAAGGCACGCACAACTGTCTATGTTCACAAAATCCTGCTTTTGTTCCTAGAAGTCTACTATGATCGCGGCAATCAGCATGACTTTATATGTATGTCCAAAGAGTTGTCAAAAGCTGGAGAACTGACTCAGAATTCCAAATTTTCTTTCTGTTTCCACAATGTTAACAAGCCTTTTGAGTCTTATGTGGGAACTAATGTTAAGGTACTTTCTAATATTTTTGCGATTTTATGGTGCATCACTTTTGTAATTCCAAATAGTTGCGCTATTTTCTTCGAGTGACTGTTTTTCGGCGCCTCACTGACATTACAAGAGAAATGGATTTGATTGTTCATACCTTGGCTTCATATCCTGACAGGTCTTTTAGTAGTGATTTGGGCATGTTTGAGTAGGTAGTTATGTTTTACAGTGACTCCAACATCAAAATGGAGGTCGGCATTGAAGACTGTTTGCATATTGAATTTGAGTACAACCGATCAAGGTTTTTGTTTCCATAGTTGTTACTTAAATGCCTTATTTCAATCTTATTCGAGGTATCATTTGAGGGATGTAATTGTTGGCAAAATTTATTTTCTCTTGGTGCGTATCAAAATTAAATACATGGAAATTGCTATTCTCAAGAGGGTAAGCAAATCTTTTAAGATAGATATTTCGTATCCCGTAGTCGAGCCGTAATATGGGACCACCCTTAGAGACCGTCCCAAGGTGGTTGAGGGTGGTGTCATATTGTGATTTTACTGCCCTTATGTCTAATTTTTAGGAGTCCGTAGGCAATGGACCAAATCTCTTTCATGAAAATGAGACCATTGCCAAATATGAAATTATGGATGGAGCACCAGTGAAAGTAAGTTTGTAATTTTACTGACCGACATTTGCTGAAGAGGAATTTGATATTACGTTTGCCTCCTCTAAGGAGCGCTCATTCACCAACACAATAATATCGGCACATGGATTTAGCTACGGCGCAGCAGACGTTGTGTTCATAATTTCTAACAACAGTGTTTCCTATACTTAAAGGAAACAAGGATGTTAAAGTTTGTTGTAAATAATGAACAAAATATACCAATGTGTTCGATTAACATATCCGAGTGCAGATACGGACATATTGAGAAGAGACCTTAATCAAGTAAAAGAGTTTTTAGGGAGAATCCATTCCTATCCGCCTATTTCTTGCTGGCTACGACTTGACACCGACCATGAGGGATATTGGCAAAAGATTTTCGGTGAAGTACTTTCTCAATCTCGTGCTGGTAGATGAAGAGGACCGGCGATACTTCAAGCAACAGGTTGGTTTCTTACTTTACCTAAAATTTTTTCCCTTTCTAAATATTCTAATTGGCAGGAAATAACCTTGTGGCGTAGGGCGGAAAAGCCGGTGAGGAAACCTTTGTCGGAGCAGATGCTTCAAGCTATAACCACCGATTCTAACTCGTTAGCCGACGTCAATGACTCATCCACTACTGCTCCTAAACCAGTGCTGCCTATCGACTACAAGCGAGAAGAGCAGCAACAAGAAGATGATCGGCGAGATGAAGGTATTGTGGATGATGACTATGCTGCAGAAACAAAGAAAATTGACATTTCCGCAACCAGTTTATCTGATGAAATGAATGCGGCTAGAGAGGATTAGCAATCTCAAGTCAATTAACATGTATCTATTGGAATCTCTATTGCTGTGCTCTTTTTCCACAGGTACTTTGTACATTGGTGCATTGTGAGTTGAAATTTGGCAATATGTTTCAATTTTCACTGTGTTTTATACAAATATTTTACTTTGGGGCAGTCCAAGGCAGGTTTTCAGGCACAAAATTTGTTATGTTTCAGTTATAAAGAAAGTCCTTTAAGTTGCTTATCACTTTGTTGTCTAATATGTTTTAGCCAGTATCTGTTGGACTGTGAAAATAAGACAGTTTACTTCTTCATTCTATATGTTTATTACGTAAATAGCAAATCTCCTGAAATTTACAAGAGTTGAATCACTGCTTTGTAGATTATTTAAAAAACTTTTGGGAAAATGTTGAGCTGTATGCGGTCTTAAGTATTCTGCTATAGCGGTCGTAAGCTGTATAAGCAACATTCAAAGCCTGTTAAGTCATTTAAATCACAGTTGCACCAAATTACTTTTTTTGACCTTCTGTAGCTATGTAACCATCGATTTTTTGAAAACTTTTTCTAGTATGCTCTGAAATTTCCTTATGCAATATGTTTAAATTTCAATATGTTTAGACCCTTTTTTTTTAATTCTCTAAAAATAATCACATACAAAGCTTAGAGAAATTTAACAGTAAGTTTTACAAATATCTTATAAAAAATATGTTTTGTGATAAGAATTTTTGGCGCTACTTGGTTATATCACCCCCTCCCCAAATCAAATTTTCCAAAAATTGTATAATAAAAATTCTTAATTAATGCCAAAAAACAAACAAAAAGATTTAAAGAGGTTGAGGGCTGCATTGGGAGGGAAAGGGTAAAGAATAGAGCCACTTTGTAAAAGGACTACTCAACCATATTTTATTGGGAAGAAGGGCTGTATAAGGGAGAGAAAGGGACAAGGAAGGGCCTACTCTGTGGGAAAAGAGAAGATCTTGAACAGTTTCCCCTGCAGGGACCTACCGCATAAAAAAGCTCTGGCATGCATGCTATTTTCATGCATCCACAGCTTCTTCTCGAATGATTTATGTCTCAGGTATGTTTGTGTGTGCACCTTACCTCCAAGTCCGGTAAAGGAGCGACGGGGGCTTGTGAGTTAGAAATGCGCGCAGACTTACCTGCGAGATAAATCTGAACAATATTCTTGATCAAAGAATGCATCTATAGGCACTTTTTGCCCTGGTTCCCTAAGGTAGACGGGCGAAGTGGTCTTATATTACTTCCTTCCCCTCACAATTTAGCCCCTATTCTCTTCTAAGTTACTATTTTTGCCTCTTTTTAGCGAAATTGTTACTTAAAAATGGTTTCTAAGCACTTTTGGAAAAATCGATTTGTGGTGGGGGAGGGTGTATAACCGAGTAGCGTCAAATGTTTGAAAAATCGGTGCCCTAAACTTATTAAGATTAACTTTTTTTGCTTATTTTTTAAAATTTGCACTCATTTATATTTGTATTCTTTTTTTTTCCATATTTTTTGTTTAATAAATGAGCAAAGAAATTTAAAAATTATTGAATAAATCTTTTCGTAACTAATCAACAAAAATTTCAGTTTTTTCTTAACTAAATTAAATGCTTGACGCACCATTGCGAACACTCATAATCCTATCTAAAAAAATATATATCACGAAAAGGCAAAAGATTAGACTACCATAAAAGATGATCCAAAGTGAAAAATCGATACCTTCAACCCGACTTGTAATTGAAGTACGGAAAGACACATGTTCAGCTTGGAGTTGTTTGGTAAATCAGTTTGAGGCACGAACGCAGACAGTGTATTAAGCATATTTATTTATTTTTTATTCAACCAACTTTACAAGAATTTGTCTGTGATTGTTGTACGCATAAATGTTCACTACTTTGTGTAGCATTTATTAACTATATTTTTGTATTCAAAAACTTGAAAATTGTATTCCTTGTTCTTTTTACCATCATTCATAAAATCTATTCTGCCCTTATCGAAAATATAAATAAAAATTATTAAATTTAGCCCAGTAGTTCCATTTCTTTGCAAGATATTTCACAGATCTTAGAATTATTTGAAAAGAATACCGTCAACCCCTAGTAAGAGACCGGTTTCTAGAGGTCCCTTTATCGAGGGTTGACTGCATAGTGGTGTACCGTATTCTCTCTAATTATAGACCCCCTCGAAGGGAGAGGGGGTTAGAAATGAGAAATTATAGACCCGGGTCTATAATTAGAGAGAATACGGTTGATATACCATCAATTCAAAAGACGACAAAACAATAGAAAAAAATTTTTAGACAGGTCAAGCAATTGCTCTTGAATAATTTAAGCAAGGTCAGTTTTTTTGTTCGAAGATTTAAAAGAGTCTCTTTGAAGGTTCCCCTTTTTTAAGTGCCACCTAAATGTGAATAAAGTATGTATTCACTAAAGGGAAAATCATTGAGGTGTTCCCATTTACAAAAAAATTTCCATTTTACTGCCACCTCTAGTTTTTATGATTTTATTCAGAAATTATTAAGCTTAATTAAAAAATGGATTTTTCATCTTCTCTTTTAATAAATAAATGTGAAAAATGCAAAACGAAAGGAGACAGAGGGATAGTCCTCCAGCCAACTGTTTTATTTGGGGCCAACAATTACTCTGCATTCCTTGCTTCCCTCTTTCGAATCAATAATACAACGGCATTGATGAGGGGGTATGACTTTCTATAATAGAAGGATGTTGCTGTGTCTCTTTGCTACTCAACTTTTTTATGTTCTTGTTTTCAGCAACACTGTAAATTGAACCATTTGGTATTCGGACCCACCCATACGCCCTCGTTTCCATTAATAAATGGACTCTACTACGATATACCCTCCTCCCCAATAATTCTTTTTTCAAAAGTGTTCTTTAACCCCTTTATACCGATTCCTATATGCTAAAAACAATAAAAACGTTGTTTTGCACATTTTCCTGTCAAAATTGGAGTTTTTGAAAATTTCAAAGTTTCACCTTGGGGGACCAAAGTAAACCAATATTTATAAAGGGATGAGGGCTGTGACAGGGTATACCGTAAATGTTCTAATAGCTCCCCCCCCCCCTCCTAATTCAAAATCGTGTTTTTGGCATTGTATTTTTTAACCCACTTTTTCCAGGTGTCTCTCAGGTAACTTACTATTTAAATTGTAGCTTATTGTCTTAGCTACAATTTAAGTAGTAAGCTGCCTGAGAGTTGTCTGGAAAAAGTGGGTCAAAAACACAATGCCAAAAACACGATTTTGAATTAGGAGGGGGGAGGCTCTATTAGAACATTTACGGTAAGCTGAGTTTCGCCTAACTTAAACTGGCCTACCCCAAGCCTAAGTCGTAATTGTATGCTTAAATGCACTACCTCGGGTTAGAAAATACCATTTACCCTATTTCTTATAATAATAAGAGTATAAGAATTGGTATAGATGGGTTAAAACACACTTTAAAAAAAAATGGGGGGTGGGAGGGGTGAATAGCAGTAGAGTCGACAGATGCTATTTACAAATACTTTTATTTTTGCAAGCAATAATTTTCTATAAACCAATTGTTCTTTATAAACCAATTGTTCTTTTAGGTTAAAAATCAATGTGGCTTCATCGGCACAAAAAAGACAAAGAAAATGAAGCTTATTCCACACCATCTACAAAAAAGGAAATAAATGGAGGCTCTGAAAAGAAGAGTAGCATTGAAAGTCACAACTCATCATCAACCGGAAGTGGAATTCGCAAAAAGATTCTACAGTTTGGCTCGCGTGTTCATAGTCATGGATTTGGACACAACAATTGTGGCACTGAGATGTCTGCCAAGGAAATGCAACGGTTGGAGGAAGCGAAGAATCGATTGTTCAATAGTGGTGGTCAACAAATGCCTTCTATCTCCCCACCTATTTCCCATGCGAACATTACTCCATTGCGTAAGTTCTTCTTCTTTACTCCGCAAACAAGGTATTTAAAAGAGAAAACAAGAGCAGAGTAGGAATTCGTTTAAGGGATTTACAGGGTAGCCCAAGTTTATTCTGAATCTTTATTTTGGCAACTTTCAAATACACCGTATTTGGAGGAGATCATTATTTTATTCTAAAACTGTTATTACTCTCGCTAATCAAACGGCAATAAATTTGCTAAAATTCTTTATTTAAACACCGAGAAAATAACAAAAAATATTTTTTTTTTGACGCTACTAGGATTGACCCGTTATGTTCAATTTTTTGTAAGAAACTTTTACTTTACGAGGACAGACAAGAAGATGGTGGCCTCGTTACGACACTCACGGGCACGGAGACACACAAGAAGACGGAGGATGCGGGGATAACACTCACGCGCACGGAGTCCGCGGCGAGAACTCACAACAAGAGTGAGGCCAATTATTCCCACAAGCACGGATGCCGGTGTAAATTAGACTAAAGGCACTGAGGCCATCAATACGTATTCCTAAGAAACCAAACATTATTTCAATGTACCGTATTTACTCTATTAAGCGGGCATGCCCGCTTATTTTTCGACCCTTTGCTAGGGGGTCCGCTTATTAGAGGGTGCGCGCTCATTCGAGGGCGCCCGCTTAATTTTCGGCCTTTTCTCATATCATAATTCAA
Source organism: Subanguina moxae (assembly GCA_000981365.1). Classification (NCBI taxonomy): domain Eukaryota; kingdom Metazoa; phylum Nematoda; class Chromadorea; order Rhabditida; family Anguinidae; genus Subanguina; species Subanguina moxae. Next base: position 9,751 of record BBSZ01008377.1, read on the forward strand.
ATTTTATTGGGAAACACAATGAGATAGATCTCAAACGACTCAGGAAGAGCTGCAAATTCATTAGCTAGGGTGCCCGCTTATTAGAGGGTGCCCGCTTAATAGAGTAAATACGGTATCTGAAATTTGTTATAATAAAATAGTTTTACAAACCCTATTGATTGTAATAAGATCCATATGTTTCAATATAACTTATACTCTAAGAGGGGGTTAAAAACAAAAAATGTTATATTTAATGATGCTTTCGACCCCTTTCAAAAACTTTTAACAAATGATTGTATAAGTCGATAAAAAGAGGATTTACGGCATATTTATCAGTTGTAAACCCAATAACTAAAAAGGCGCCAGAGCGCCAATGCAGCTAGTATTGCTTGTTACTTTGTCGCTTGATGATGTTTTTGTTGAAATGTATCCAATAAGTTGACATTTAAAATGGCTGATCCAGTCTTTCCAAAAATGATATGAGTAAAGAATGAAGTAAAAAAGAAAAAATAAATAATGATTTGAGACTAATTTTTTGAAAATGAAAATACTGTAAACCCTCTTTGATCTGACACCCTCTTTAACTGGGCACTCGGAATTTAGTCCCTTGGGGTGCCGGGTAATCGAAGGTTGACTGCAATATCATCCTAATATTATTTCCAATTCTTATTCTACTGGTTATGGCAAAAAAAAATCCGCCCGATTTTGAACGGCTACAACTTTTTTCCTAAGCCGAATTTCAACAAACGGTCTTTTGCATTCAACTCATCTTGAACAGCGCCTCTATTTAATGTATTACGCGAAAATATACATACGCGAAAAAATCCTTTTGCCCTTGGACTTTGCCTAAGACGATAAAAACCTAATTTTTTTTACTAAAGTAGGGACAAAGACAAAAACTTCAAAATTTTGGATATTTTTGCGTAATATGCCAAATAAAGGCGCTATTCAAGATGAGTTGAAATTCGGCTTAGGAAAAAAGTTATGGCTGTTTGAAACTGAGCGGATTTTTTGCTGCACCCTGTAATTCTCACTCCGAAAACCCTATCTCATTCTTTTAGCTCTTGTTATATCGCTGAAAAACTCAACCATTTTATGATTTTATGTGTTTCTATCATAATTAAATATCTGTGTGAGTTCAGACCAGTTTTTTCAACAATCAGAATACCAAAGTCAGAAGCAGAATTAGAACATTTTGGGTTTTTTTTCTGTTACCCGGACCCCACCTAAAATTATATTAGTCCGTTAAATCGAATGTTGGATTTTTTAAAGGTGAAGTTGTTGAATTGTCTAAAAACGACCGGCAAATTCAGAATCCTTACGATTTTTTGCCTCGGAAACATCAATATTGAAAAAATGTCAAAAATTGAGGTAAAAAACGGTCGGACCCACTGTGCATCGCTTTTTGGCGTACGAATCCAGTCTCTAGTCATTGTTACACGGCAGATAGTAATTCTACTACATTGAGCAACTGTTTACTCTTCTTTTTCATGAGACCTTTTCGAAATAGGTCGAAAAGGCATTGATATACCTATCTTTCCCTTCTCCTCGGTTGTAATTCCTGCTTGTAGCTTTCCAACCAGTCAAAAGTTGTCAATTACCCAAATCAGTGCTCAAATTATTTTCAATCAACTTAGAACTTTGTTCTGAAAGTTGTTTATGGCTAACATCCCAAGTAACATAGCAATCTCTGCATTGGCCAAAATCTCACATTTAACTACAACACAAAATAAATTTTCAAAATTTTTGCCCAAATTTTGATGTTTTCTTGTTGTATCGGTAAATATATATGTAGTAGTGTCTAGAGACAGTACCGACAACAAGAAATAGATTTTTTAATTTAATAAAAAAAGAGAACAGAACAGAACACACACCACAATACCACAATAATCACTAACTCAACTCAAATAATTAACTCCATTGATTGACCCCCAGACAGACAACGCAGTCGTGTCAAGACAAAAAGCAATTTAACTATCTGTCGCCACAACATTTCTGTTTGTAAAAATTTCGCTGATAAATTTCTTTATTGCCCAAATAATTTATTGTTTTAGCAGCCTTGAGAACATCCCTGATGGGCGCTGGATCAGCAGCTTCTTCTTCTCAATATTCTCCAGCAGTGAGTTCTGAGAGTACAGACAGCACTTCCGGTTTGGGCACCGACTTTTTGTACGGCACTCCAAAAGAATTCAATGTTCCTGGTCTAAGCCTTCCTGCCTTGGCTGCTGTATATATCGATTTTCGAGAGTTAGTTTTGCAAAGGAATCCATCAGGTTGGTAGACTTACTTTTATTCAATTTTCACCAAATTTTATCTTTAGGCGACTTTGGTTTTAACGTCCGCCGTGTACAATATCCTTTAGTCAACAATTCCAATCAGCCTGGAGTGTCTTCTGCCATAGTGTTTGCTGAGCCCCGTGAAACCCATTCTGGTCCGCCTCGTCCCAACGATATTGCCAGTGGTCTTCTGCCTGGTGATCAACTATTAGAAGTCAATAACAAATTGATTCAATCAATGTCTAGAGATGAGTTGCTTGAAGAAATTCACAATTCTGGCCAGCAAATTCGAGTCAAGGTGCGTGCGGTTCCTGAACTAGCTGAATTTTGCAGGGCTGGAGTCAACGAAGCGCAAAGAAGTGGAAGGCAACCCGTAGAAGAGGACTTATTGCAGTTCAATCCTGATGTCTTTGTTGCTGACAAAGATGGCGTCAAAGAGGTCAATGATGTTTCAGATTTGTTTTTTTGGTTTTCCTGAAATTTGTTAATAGCAAAAAAAAGGCATTTTTACAGTCTTTAATCGCTGAAGATGAACGCTACTGGCTGATCCACTCCCAAGGCTATACTCTCTGTCGACTAATAGAGCAATTGGCAGACGGCAAAGTGAAAATTAGTGTGGCAAGCACTGGAACTGAAATCATCGTCGACTCTTCGGATGTGGATCGAGCAAACCCTCCTCGGCTATACAAGGTGGGGGATGTGGCAGCATTGAAGTATTTGAATGAGACAAGCACCATCCATCTTCTAAGACAGCGTTTTGGCAGCAATTTACAGTACACCCATGGAGGAGCACAGAATCTTGTCTACATCATGGCGCCTCTAGAACTAGATGAGAATGGAAGCAAAGTACTGCCAAGTAATGTAGCTGATCAGAATCTGGTAAAAATGTTTCGGGTATGCCGCAAAAGCCAATTGCCAGCACATATCTATGCTCTTGCCCAAAAAGTCTATAGGTATAACCTTTGATGTGGTTAACAGTCTATTTAAGGTAATTTTTAGAAATATCCAAGCGTCGAATCGTCATGAGTCAGTGGTGTTTACCGGATGCAGTGGGAGTGGAAAGTCTATGCAATTGAAAAGCTTTGTCTTCTACTTGTGCGAGGTGGCAGGATGGATAAAAGCTGTTCCATGTGAATTTGGATGTTCATCTTTCTGAATGTTAAAATTGTTCGGATTTTAGTTGAAAAGATTTCTCTCGCTATAAACATTTTGGAAGCGTTTGGGAATTGTGCCACTTCCATAAACAGCAACTCTTCCAGATTCATCCAGCTCTTTTCCTTAATGTTTGACCATTCTGCTGCTGTGTGGTATGTCTATTCCTCTCGACTTTTTGAAGGCTATGAAGAATTTTATCGTTTCAGCTCTGCCAGGATTCAAACATTTTTATTGGAAACAAGTCGATTATTGTTGAAGGAAGAGGCAGGCGAAAATACTTTTCATGTCTTTTATTATTTGTGGGCTGCGGCCGACCAATCACTTCAGGACCGTCTCAATTTTCACTCTATACAGCAGCCATTCATTGGCAAACAGCATTTAATTGATGGATCAGAAAGCACGGTAAGTTTTCATCTATTAGCGAAATCAAATTTAAAAGTTGCTCTTTTAGAAATGGAATCACTTAGTCGAATCTATGCTTTGCCTTGGCTTCCTCCAGTCGCAAATTGATGGCATCGTCGACATTCTAGCAGCAATATTCCATCTCAATGCTGCTTCTGCCACTCAGGGAAGCGCTCCTAAATCAAGTTTCATCAATGTGGCAAATGCTGAGCATGCGGCTTCTCTGCTGGGTCTTCAATTAGAGCAGTTGGCACAAGCTGTGTTCCGTGGCACTAATCCTGCTCCTGGAAATGCAACTTGTCATTCACTGTCTAGTAATACACTAAAGTGCGTTCTTCTTGTTGATGAATCGATTTTTTATTTTTTTTTCAGCCGGTTTTCCATGTCCAACAAAAAACAAACGGGTCAGGAAGCTCTGAATAGCTTCGTTCAAGCCCTTTATAATGAGCTCTTCTCCAGTATTGGCTCAATGATCAACAAAATTTTGGGTCGTAATAATGGTGCTGCATCCACTCAAATTAATTTATTAGATCTGCCGGGTGGTAATTTCAACTCTTTGTGGACACCCTCTGCTTCCAATCCTAGCAATCTAAGTGACTTGGTGTTTAACTATGGTTGGTTTCTTGTATGTGTTTTTAAAACTAAATTTTCATCAAAAATACCTTAATTACAGCTAATGAACGTGTTCTTGAGCTGATTTACAATCATAACTTTGTGGAGCCAGTAGAACTATATGATCGAGAGCAAGTCCAAGTAGTGGTGGAAAAACCTTTAGCTAATCCGCAACCACTAATTAAACTCCTTGATAAAAAACAACAATTGGTAGGTTTGTTTTCTAAAAGACTTATCTTTATCTCTATTATTAGTTGAACTGTGCTGATCTTGAACGTCGAAGTGCCGAGCCAAGGGGTCTATTCCAAATTTTAGAGGAGGAGTCAATGTTTCCAGGTTATGGTGATAAATTTTAAAAGAAGTTTTCTAATGTCGCAGTCAATGTCATTTTCATGGCGTGTGTCCATACGGTAACACCAACATTCCGTTTCATTTTTTTGGCGGTTTTTTTTATTACTTAACTGGCCCAAAAATATGATGGCTGATAATTTTTGTATAAAGAACCTAGCATTATGTGATAGTGCAGCCCAAGAGCTACAAAACGCTTATTATAAATTATTTTGTAAGGAAAGGGGATTTGCGAAAGTAAATCTGTACCGAAAATTTAAAAAGCATGTGTGTTTATACGCATTTGAAAGCCGATTGATATCGTGCCGAAAGACTATGACCAGAGTACGAGCACTAAGCAAAACAGCATAAAAAACTAAGTCAGAGAAAACAAGATGTCAAAAAGTTTAATTTAGAAAAAAAATTAGTCGTTTGTAAAAAAAAGCAGTGAAACTCCTTGAAAAATGACCAATATTCCACTTTTCCCGCCAGGAACGTAAAAAAAGTTTAATACCCAAAGGAGAGATGGTTTCAGGAGATGTGGATAGAAATGTTACCCTCTCCGTTTTAAAGGCACTAAAAATTGAGCTTTCAGGTGCCACCGATGAATCATTTTTCGAGCGAATCTTTGTGCATTTTGAGAAAAACCGTCTAATTCGCCGTCATCCTCGGAATCGTTTGCAGTTTATTCTTGGTCATTGCCTCAACACTGCTCTAACAACCTATAATGTAGAGGGCTGGCTAAGACAAGCTCAGCCTGCTAGTGCAGCTATGATTGTGCCTCAACTGCTGCAGTCGTCGAAAAGGTTAATTACTACCAAGGCCGAAATGGTGAGGGGGGGGGCTATAATAAGAGTAATGCCCCAGGACTCGTAGTCAAAACAAATTATCCAGTAATTTTTTTACCCAGGTAAATACTCAAATATTAAATAAACATTCTTAAATGCTTTGGGAAAATTTTGGCTGGATTTCTTTATACCATATCCCCAAGGCTCCCCAGAATATTGCCCTTTTTTCGGTGTTTTTTAGATTTACATTTGTACTGTTAGGGGATAGAAAAAAGTTTTTAGGGAAATTTTTGCTCGGATAAATCTTTTTTACCGGGTAGCTTTTTATTTCGACTACAAATCGAGAGGAAAAACTTGACTTGAATTGCCAAAACATTGTATTGACCAAAATTCTTTTTACATATTTTATTACGAATGAAACGTCATCCCCCCCTGCCCGTAAGATCCCAATCACAACTCCCGCTTCTCCTTCCACCGCAAGAGCAAAACAACCCTTCCGGGGAAATGTCCAAGATTGAGCGCTAATTACTATCATTATAGTCATTAGGTTGTGTCGAGGTCCAAGGTCCAATTTGCATTATTGTTTTTTATTTTTGCTTAGTTTCTGGTTTTGTGCACAACTTTGGAATTGGAAAGAGTTAAAGAAGCCATATCTCGGCATCATCAAAAGAACACGGATGTGCTTTCCCTTCACGACAATGCTAAGCCTCACACCGTTCAACTTACTCAAAGAAAGCTCAAAGATCTCGGCTGGTAAGTACTGCTTTATTCTCCATACTCGCCAGATATTGCTTCAACAGATGTATCATCTCTTTGGATCGCGTCAGTACTTGCTGCGTGGTAAAAAAAATGTTTCTGTAGAAGAAGTTCAACAAACCTTACTGAATTCATTGCCTCGAAGGCAGCTGAATTCTGTGTCAACTACATTCAATAGCTGCAAGAGCGATGGTAAAAAGTTGTAAAATCTGAAAGAGATTACTTTGTTGATTAGTGGTTATGATGTTTCGAATAAAAAAAATAATGCGAATTGAACCCTTCGACAAAAACCGCAGGACCTATGACATAAACTAATATTTCTGCCTGCTACTAATATTTATTTTTAGAACTTCTTTAGCGGCATTATTCGTAGTGACGCCAGGCTTATCCCAGTCTACCTCAACTGCGTCGAAGATTCGGCGGTCCACCCAATCAATTCAATCTTCAGAACCGGGAGTGATTTTGGGCGGCTTCTTCTCCAACATCTCGTTCCAACTGGTTGAGATTTTTAATTGTTTTTGAAAAAAAGGTCATGTAGTAGTACAGTAAACTCTCGATATAACGGCCCCCCGATATAACGGCCCCTTTTGATATTTTTGTCAAGATAAACTCGATATAACAGCCCCCCCCCCTCGATAT
>BBSZ01008382.1:0-13390 GCA_000981365.1 Subanguina moxae
AACCTAGGCTGGCCTACCCCAAGCCTAAGGACCAATCCTAACCTATTATTAATACACTATTATTGTATTAGGATCAGGGTTAGTTTAGGGTTAGTTATGAAAATACTGCTTATGGGCCAACCCAATACAAAAATCGTTTATTAGGTCTCTCTAATCTCACTTTAGACTTTCATTTGCCTTTAACTGCTCTTTCCAGAAAGTTGCCCACCATTCCACATCAATTAGCTTCAAGCGGACTAAGGTCTTTTCCATCCATAAGGTGGATGAGGGTAGAAGCCAGAGGTGAACCCAAAAACGCCAACATATCCATCTTGTCAATCTGCTTCATTCTGGCCGGGAGAGTCTGAAAGGAGTAAACAGACGTAGGCACACAGGTGCTTATTCTCTGCTTATTTGTTGAAAAAAAAATTCGCTCATATGCGACTCTTCTATGTTATCCACATCAGGGAATTTGAAACTCGTTTCTTTGGCCTTCGCTTCTCCAACCGCGCTTTGTGTGCACTCTTCGCTGTGACTGAAATCTTTTTTGTTGTTTTTTCCTTTTTGCAGGTATTATACATGGTGTTTAAATAATTTTTAAGAATTTCTCTTGCCCATAACCTTTTTTGTAGATGCTTCATCAAACATTTTCGGCCCTAGTCTAGAATCCGGCGCTTTTTTGCCATAGGGTTAGTGCTTAAGTTTAGGCTTATGGCCTAAGCTTAGGTTTGGGCTTAGGTCCTAGGTTTGGGCCCTAGGCGTAGGTACTAGCCATAGGTTTGGGCTTAGGTCCTAGGTTTGGGCCCTAGACTTAGGTACTAGGTTTAGGCCCTAGGCTTAGATACTAGCCTTAGGTTTAGGTTTATGCCCTAGGTTGCCTGAGAGGGGTGCCCGAGTAAATACGGTACATGCGAACAATTGTCGTTGCGAGCAGAGTGGATCTGTGAAAGGAGATTTTCTAAGAAGCATTTACAAGGAAAATTACGGGCAAAGAGAAATTGTGCAAAATTCTTGAGACAACCTGTACTATAAAGCCTATTATTAGTTGTATTTAGCACGTCTACTCTTGGTGGAAATTCAGTCATGTGTTTTACTGCCGTTCGGCCATCTCCAATGACGCCACTTTGGAGCAGCGTTTTCTTGCCTATGACATTGTGATTTTTGATTTTGGACTGGTAATCTTACAGCCCTTCACCCCTTCCTTGATCCTTCCCCTCCCTATACAGCCCTTCATCCCCTTCCTTGATCCTTCCCCTCCCTAAAAGCTATTTGGTTCAGATGCATCGTGTGCTAGGGACAAACGAGTGTGTGGCCAACTATTTGGACGGAGGCTATATGAGATGCTCTTGGTGACAATATGACTCAATTTTTGCAACAATGGATCACAAACTCTCTCTAGGTGTTTACAACATGCTAGTTCATTAATGATTCTTCTGTTGGCTCTCGGCTGCATGCCCACCCCTATCTGGTTGTTGTGGCCGGCACTTCTCTTGCAGAGCTCTTATGTCCTTGGAATGGTTTGTAGCAGGGGTGTAACGGATAGTCCGTTTGATGTCCCTTGTCCAATATTTCCAATGTTCGGTCCGACCTATTTGAATGTCGGTTACACCCCTGGTTTGTGCCAATGACTAGTAAATTCTTCAGATTTATCTTCCTTTACAGTCGATCTTGACGATGGCTACTCTACCTAAACTGCTGGAAGCACTTGGTGGATTAGCGGATCAGCAGCTGAATACGGTACATCTGTTTAGTACGGGTGTATCCTAGTAGCTGTCAGCATTGGGGGGTATAACCGAGTAGGAGTTCAGTAGGGTCGCCTATTCCAATAAAAAGGTCAACTGAATACTTTCTTTCAGGCATTTTTTATATATGCTGTAGCTTTCTGTCTCAACTGGATGTTCACGTTTGTGTTGTGGCACTACTACTGGGGAATCGAAGCTAAATACTCAACAATAACAACCACTCAAAGATCTGCTAGTAAAAAGACGGAAATAATGGAAAATTTGCCTACACCTGTGGATGTGTAAATTATTTTTTGGCCCCAGTATGCAATCGGTCTGCCCTAAGCCTAAGGGTCTAGGCTAACCTAGACTGGTCTACCCCCAGCCTAAGACTTACCGTAAATTCTCTATTAAAAGGCCCCTCTCTAATAGAAGACCCCCTCAAACAGCAAATTTTGGGTTAACACTTTATTGAACATTCAAATTCAAACAAATTATTCAACAAAGATGAAATAATCTTCTTTATCGTAATCTTCCAGAGTTGTGAGTTTCGGTTCTTGATCATCGGCCAGCTCTCCTTCTTCCAGACCGTTTTCCTCAAAGTCATTACTGCCATCCGCCCCTCTCTGCTGAGCTCTGATGTCGTTGAGAATAATAAGTCCTTTGCTACCAATGGATCCTTCCGGTTTGAAGCACGCGATTTCGTCGTCCCCAGAGCCATCTGTTGGTGTTGTGATTGCGCAGACTGAAACAATAAATACCGTATATCTTCTATTAAGCCGACATGTCGGCTTAATAGAATCCAAAAAAGTAACCTTCAAACGATTTCGCGATCATCTCCTTGCTGAGTTTTTGCCAGGCTCAATGCACCCATTCCAATATCAAGTCCAGAGCAGGCGCCTTTGGGTTCCCTCCTTTAGTGAATTCTTTTTGAGCGTCAAATGGAATTTTTGTTGAAAAATAAAAGGCCCTTCTCTAATAGAAGGCCCCCCTCTGAAAAGGGTTGAAAAATAGAAGGCCCGGGCCTTCTAATAGAGGATATACGGTAGTTGTATACCTAAGTGTAGTAGGTGGTCACTATGTGGTCAATACATTGAAAGATGGCAATCACGATGAGGAACCATCAAAAACTCTGGTTCTCCCACATCCCCATCCCTCCTACAAACAAAAGGAAAACACGTCAAAAAAGACAACAGGAGAGGACCAAGGCAAAAAAAGATCCCGATTGTATATACTAGGGCCAGTTTTTTTTTGATATTCTTAAAAATGGCATTATTCTGCTAACAGATTCTCTTCTTTATATCTACAATTGCTTTTGAACTTCCAGGGAGTGTCATTAAAAGTTGAGACTGATGATATGTGAACTTCTAATGAGGGTACATACAAGAAAATTAATTTATTATTAAAATCCTCACAATCAAGTAAATTGACAAGTAAAGACCAGGCAAAAATGTGGTGTTTAGCGGTCGCATCTGACTATCTGACCAAAATGAGGGCTTAGATCGGGAAAAAATCGGCTCTACTTAAAATGATTGGGATAAGGCAACGTTATCGTAAATCTAAGAGTTCATTTCGGCCATGTAATAGGCTAGACGTGAAGGCATATACCACTACTTTAGCTGAGGCTTGAAAACATCACATAAAGTGTTGGATTGAGATGGAACAGGCACGCTGAGTTGACTCCCGACAGTAACCGGCCAAATCAAACCGTGTCCAGTGTGCCTGAAATTGGGCTGTTTGTGATGGAAACAGAATGAAGACAGAAGTAATTGTTTAATTAGAAATAATCGGATATCAGGCATGTCAAAAATTGCGCGCAGATTTGTTAATTTTGTGTCGTCACTATATGCTGCTGTATCATACCCTCTTTCACCTAGGTTTAGCGGTTCTCAGCTAACCTAGGCTGGCCTACCCTAAGCCTAAGGGTCTAGGCTAACCTAGACTGTTATCGTATAAATTGAAGTGCACCCCCCTTGAAGTTCACCCCCCTGCTAGAGGGGGGTGCACTTCAGGGGGGGAGGGGTGCACTTAGGGGGGGGTGCACTACAGGGGGGTGCACTTCAAGGGGGGTGCACTACAGGGGGGTGCACTTCAAGGGGGGTGCACTTCATATCCTGTCGACTGTTATACCCTAAGCCTAAGGGTCTAGGCTAACCTAGACTGTTATACCCTAAGCCTAAGTGCTGTAACGAAAAGTGGGTAGCCAAACCACTGAGCCATGCATGCCACTTTTAACGCATATAACACCGTTTGTTATATTAGATGTTATACGAGACGGCATAAGGCTTAGTTGCAAAGTCGACCCTCGATAACCCGGCAGAATGTGTGCCAATGTCCCTGTTCTAAATACAAATTGGCCAACCATGAGTGGCCAAATATTCCTTCCAATTCACATTGTAGTTGTCCAGCTTCACACACGTAAGCATGAAATAGCAATCTCCACTGGCTCCTTCTAATAGCTGCAAAAATTTGATTTATAATTAAAAGGACTGATTAAAATGGAGACAAAATCACCTCAAATTGAGCACTTTCCGGGTTGATTTTGGAGGGGAATTTAGAGATCTTGCAGAAATACTTTTGCTTGATACTCGACGGATTCTTCATTGCCTGTTTGTTTTCGTAAATTTCGACATTCAACTCCAGCGAGGTAGATGTGAGGCTATAAGTGCCGAATTTGGCGTTGGAAGCCAGCCGGAATGGGTTGGAAGACTTGCGGAAGATGGAGAAAATAGAGAGGAATATGCTCTGTCTCTTCTTCAAACCAGGTACACAGATTGACAGAACCACCTTGCTGCCTGAATCTTGTAGCACTGTGACAGGTGTCTCTAGTGGACAGCTAACAGATGTGGTTGGTTGAGCCATGGACAGACTGAATTGATAATTTGGTTGAGAAAAAATGATTATTCTTGAAGAAAAATGCTCAAAACCAAGGCAAACCAAGTGCACTTGAATGCCCAATATATAATGTTTTACCCTGAAACATATCTTGACCATTTTTAAAGGGATAAAGGACTGTTAGGGAGGGGAAGGGACAAGTAAAGGTCAGCGTAGGCTAGCCGAGACTCTTAGGCTTAGGGTAGGCCAGCCAAATAGATTTGTCCACGCAATTGTTGATTCAGCAAGCCTAGTTTGTATGCACAAAAAGCTCTTTGCGTCCGCCACGTGCAGCAAACAGCCTGCAGAAGAGCAGGAAATGAAAAACACTAAAAACACATAGGCGAAAAATCGAAAGCGAGCCGAACATTGCTCATATCCAACCAATCAGAGACCATAACTTGTGAAATATTTAGCAAGACTCCCACACTCTTGTTCAGTGTTTATCTAAGGGCTCTAAAACCGAATGCTTTGCATAATAAGCGCAAAAAAGGCGCACCAATCAAAACCGTTGACTGTGTGGCTAAGCCGAGTGCGTGTGTGTGAATGTTCTCACGACTTTGCAATTAATCCTAGCAGTCAAAAGTTTTAGCTGGTTGTAGCCCTTCAAGCAATGCGCAAGATGGTGATTCCAATTAAACAGGAATAAAAACTAAAGTAATATGTAATCTGGAAGCTTTGTGCCCCTCATAATTTTAAGGTGTTATTAGGATAGACCCCTAGTGGGATACCACCCACAATACCCTCCCACCCACAATTTAGTGGGCCAGGGGCCGAAGGGTCTCTGGTCAGTGATAACTTCAGCGGTCTTAACACTGATACGATCTCAACGAAATTAGTCAAATCCAACTATCTTTTTAGCCCAGCAGCCCTAGGTCCCTGGGCCCTCTAAACCCCCTCGGAATCCGTACGGATTCCGGTTCGGTCTCCAGCACTATACTGTACCTCCACCCCAAAATAAGTTATACCTCCTAAGTAATACACACCTCTTCTGTCCTCAAAAATATATCTCACACATAGTCAAAAAGATTGGCTTGGAGCAGGTAGGAATTGAACCCACGACATTCCGCACGCTAAGCGGACGCTCTACCACTGAGCTACAGCCCCTTACATTTGCCTAATCCAATTTTTTAAATAGATTGTTGACGCTAATTAGTTATACCACCACTCATTTGAGAGAGCTCGCGCGCTTGGAGTTGAGTTGAGAGTTAAGTTGATGCGCGTACATACATACCTGAGAGGTAAATCACTCGAGAAGAAGCTCTGGATGCATGAAAATAGCATGCATGCCAGAGCTTTTTTATGCGTTAGGTCTCTGTAAGGGAAACTATGGTCAACATCTTTTCTTTTCTCATATCCTAGTAGCGCTTTGATAGTTTTTTTTTTCGTTCCATTTTATAGCACTGAATATAAATTGAAGCTTTTGATCCAAATTAAGTCATTTGGCTGTTTCAGTTTGTTGAAAAAGAAGAAAAAAGATTAGGAAGCCTAGCAAGTGTTGTAATGAATTCTTAAAGCCTTTGAATAAACAGATGCTACCCTCAAGGGAAATTTTGGTGTGAGTAAAGGAGAGAAGAAAGGTTGTTGATAGGTTTGTATGTATGACTACAACCACTTTTGTAATCAATACACCAATTATCTTCTTAACGTACAGAAGGGAAGACGGAAAGAAAGAACTTGTTCTTGCCTCTGGAAACCCCCACATATATAACTAATTCTCCTCCTGTTTACTGCCCTTCAAGAATTTCACATTTGTAATTACATTTTTCAATAATTCCTCCTCAGCGTCTTGATTTGTGAGCAATAAGCAAACGTTAGGAGAAGTCAAACCAAAGGATAGAGCCACTTAATAATAGAACCGTGAACCACTAAACATAGGCGAAATAGGGACACGGATGTCCTACGCTGGCCTACCCCCAAGCCTAAGGGTGTCGGCTAACCTAGACTGATCTAACCAAAGTCTAAGGGTCTCAGCTAACCTAGGCTGGCCTACCCTAAACCTAAGGGTCTTGTCAAACCTAGGCTGGCCTATCCTAAACCTAAGGGTCTTGTCAAACCTAGGCTGGCCTATCCTAAACCTAAGGGTCTTGTCAAACCTAGGCTGGCCTATCCTAAACCTAAGGGTCTTGTCAAACCTAGGCTGGCCTATCCTAAACCTAAGGGTCTTGTCAAACCTAGGCTGGCCTATCCTAAACCTAAGGGTCTTGTCAAACCTAGGCTGGCCTATCCTAAACCTAAGGGTCTTGTCAAACCTAGGCTGGCCTATCCTAAACCTAAGGGTCTTGTCAAACCTAGGCTGGCCTATCCTAAACCTAAGGGTCTTGTCAAACCTAGGCTGGCCTACCCCAAGCCTAAGGGTGTCGGCTAACCTAGACTGATCTAACCAATGTCTAAGGGTCTTGGCTAACCTAGGCTAGCCTGCCCCAAGCCTAAGGGTATCGGCTAACCTAGGCTGGCCTATCAGATTCTATACTCAAACATGACATAACTGCTGAAGACATTGCCATGCAAACTAACAAATTACAAACATATCCACAGCTGTGAGTCATCATATGAAAAGGAAAATTGCCCCAATCCACACAATTCTACTCATAACAACTAAAAAGGGCAATACTGGTAGTGGTATCATCATAAACAAGAGTGGGGTTAGAGTGGTGCGTAAAAATTTCATTACCCTGCCCACAACAATCACACCAATTGTAGTAGGGCAAACAGACAGCATATCCTATTGCAACTGCCACCAAGTGTACACCACCAGCCAGGCATGCGAAAGGCTGTGTGACAAAAATGGTGGGGGCCTATCCTCCTGCCTCTTTCTCTATGTGCTCAAGTGCGATCCATAAAATGAGCAAACAGTCCTGAGAGAAGGCCATATTTGCAGCTACCTGCACATATTCCACCCTTCTCAATTACCAATTCAGTTGGCGTAAAAAGTTTTGCTTGGAAGATTACAAAATGGGCCGACAAGAAGATGGAAATCTTTATGAAGATTGTTTTTTTGGAGTAGTGGTGTGTAAATGGCTTGGTTTAGTTGGGCTAAATAATTAGAGGAAATGATGTTGAAGAGCTTCATTTTTGCTAGGAAACCATAGGAGCTCTTTAGAAAAAGTGTTGTAGATATTACTGTATTGTACCTCCTCACCAAATAAAAGATATACCTCCTAAGTAATACACACCTCCTCAGTCCTCAAAAATATATCTCACACATAGTCAAAAAGGCTGGCTTGGAGCAGGTAGGAATTGAACCCACGACATTCCGCACGCTAAGCGGACGCTCTACCACTGAGCTACAGCCCCTCATACGTGTCCTATCTAATTTTTTGAATAAATTTTGACGCTCCCTATACAGCTCTCAAACCCTTTCTTGCTTTTTGGCATAATATTTACTTTAACATAGTTTTTGGACACTTGTGGAAAAATCAATGTATAGCCGATTAGGCGTGAGGATTGGGTGGGGGGATAGTGTAACCGAGTAGGTCACAGGATTGGGGACAGGGTATAACCGAGCAGATCTGAGGATTGGGTACGGGGTACAACCGAGTAGGTGTGAGAATTAGGGGGAGTATAACCACGTAGGTCTGAGGATTGTGTGGGGTGGGGACTATAGCCGGACGACACCCAACTGGCCCCTGGAGTCAAATGATTTGTTAATCGTGAATCACTAAACCTAGGTCAAACAAGTCATACACTGAATCTAGGCTAACCTATGGTTTTTTTACAAAAAAAAAAACTTTCTCAATTTATTGTGACCAAATTCGGCCGTCAACCTTGAGCTACTACAACCATGCATTTGGCAGAAGGGAATCAACGTGAGAACACAGATGGATGAATATGCACAATTGGTGGGATGGACAAATCAACAGGAGTAGATGAGTTAATGGATTCTTCCTGCTCCCTTCAGCCACAAAAAGAAGTTGGTTGTTGTTGCAATTAGGGCTGGCATGCTCTATTATTTGGTTGGTTGGGTGGGGGGGACTCAATTTGTATGCCTGCCACCTAAATTAAATAGAAAATAGGAGGATGAGCAACCAGCCCAATAATAAAACACCAAATAAGTTTTTAGGACGGCTCCCAGGAATAGAGTCGGTCAATTGCAAAAAGTCTGGCCTCCTCTATATAATCCGTCCTAATACGCATACACAACTCTATGCAAAATGACTCAGCTTAGCAGGAATACTTGTTTTTTGGGGGATAATCAGCAGTGTAGATACAACAGAGAGTTGCTCAACACAATTGCAAAAATGTCCAAATTAGTTGAGAAATTTCCTATCTCGATTCCTATTAAAAACTGGTTTGAGCTACTTTTTCGGCGTCTTAGGTCCTGAAACACGTAAAAGGACAGTTCACGTCGGTTTGACTCAGATAGAAACCTTAGGCTAGACCAGCCTAGGTTAGTCGAGACCCTTAGGGCTATGGTAGACAAACCTAGGTTAGTCGAGACCCTTAGAGTTAGGGTAGACCAGCCTAAGTTAGTCGAGACCCTTAGGCTTAGGATAGACCAGCCTAGGCTAGTCGAGACCCAGTGTATACCCTGTGTATAAAGCATAAAAAGTACACTAATTAGACTTCCAATTAGTTCTTAGGAAAAGGAAAAAAAACCCTGAGAATAATAATAGATGATACGTCGCCAATCGGCGCTGGAACGGCATCGGACAAAGTTTTGCCTTCATGAGGCACCTATGCCTGGAGCGAACGCCGTTATTTTTAGGCCGACGCCGAAGTTTAAACGCCGCTTGCAGCTATACTAACTTCCACTTTTCTATCTTTATAATTGTGGTTACCCGACTAATGAATAGGAAAAGAGATATCTGCCACACTTCTCAACCAGTTAATAGTGTATGTGAGGTAATGAGCCAGTCTTTTCCCGTCCAAGGTCAGTGCCAAAGTTGATTGATGGTTATATTTTTTGCGATAAAACTGGCACTGTTTTTAATGGGGTAAACCCTCAGATATATTTTGAAAAGGAGCCCATAAAGAAGAGTAAAGCCTAAATCAGTGTTTACGAAAAATACCTAGCTATAGGTTTAAGTGTAGGTGACCTAATCGTAGATGTAACTTTTTGTCTCAAATGGAATACTTATAATTTTGAATTTCATTTAATTACCTACCACCACAGTGTTGGATGTCCTAAGTCTCAGCTGAACCAAGTGGATGTCCACTTGGTGTGATTTTTTTTTTCGTTCCGGCTCTAAAAGCCCTTTTTCTGTACTTTTCTGTTTAACTGTAGGTGTAGATTTAACTGTAGCTGTAAGTTTAACTGTAGCTGTAAGTTTAACTGTAGCTGTAAGTTTAACTGTAGCTGTAAGTTTAACTGTAGCTGTATTTAACTGTAGCTGTAAGTTTAACTGTAGGTGTAAGTTTAACTGTAGCTGTAAGTTTAACTGTAGCTGTAAGTTTAACTGTAGCTGTAGATTTAACTGTAGCTGTAAGTTTAACTGTAGGTGTAAGTTTAACTGTAGCTGTAAGTTTAACTGTAGCTGTAGATTTAACTGTAGCTGTAAGTTTAACTGTAGCTGTAGATTTAACTGTAGCTGTAGATTTAACTGTAGCTTTAGGTTTAACTGTAGCTGTAGGTTGAACTGTAGCTGTGAGTTTAACTGTAGGTGTAGCAAGCCACCAACTCTAGCTGGCTTACATTGTGACCACCCTATGAAGCTACAGCCACAGTCGTCATTGTGACCGTAGCTTTAGTTTACCCTTTGATGCAAGATGCCCCGGACTCAGTTCTAATAGTGTAGGTTGTATTGAGACTCGACTGTAACTAGAATCCTCCCCAAAACCACATATCAAACAATCATTTTTATTCCACAATAAATGGTGTCTCATCCAGATTGCTTGGGAACAACACATCCTCCATCAACTTTTTGGCTCTTTCCAACAGATTGGCGTCCACTCTGTTCATGTCCTCCGGCAAAAACATCAAAAAACTGACGGTGGCCAGTGGCACGAATCGGTCGTAGGCTGCCTTCACCTGGTCCAACGTGATCTCGTCGTAGTTTTTTCCCCCATAGGCCTGGTATTTCCTAAGTTCAAATTAGAGCTTGGTCAAACAGAAAGAGTCTACTTTAACAGGTTGTAATGGTAAAATTGAAGGAGTTTCAGCAGATGAATGTGCCTCTCTTTGCCAGTCAAATTCCAGCAAATCGCCTTTGCTATGTCTTCTCCATAGCATCCCCGATGGGCTTCTATGATTTTAAAATGACGTCGTATAACTGAAAAAGGCACCCACGAGTCCAATCAATAACCGCAGCTACTTTCTTCTGACTATGTGCCAGGAAGATGTTGCGTGCTGCTGGATTACCATGCCTGGAACGGCTGGTTTAGTAAGTTTGGAAAGAGGATGAGGGTGTGCTCTTACACCATACAAGGCTGTATTTTTAGCTGGCTGCATGAGTCTGAGACGGTTGCAGATATGTAAGAGGAGGTCAGGTATTTCTTCAGCTCCTAAAAGTGGAGACTACTGGATTATATACTAGGGCACAAAACGCCTGAAATGCATTTATTTCTCCAGAATCTTGCTCGGAGTTGAGATGCGCAAGTAGCCATACCCGAGAGAACAATCACTCGAGAAGAAGCCCTGGACGCATGAAAATAGCATGCCAGAGCTTTTTTATGTGGTAAAGCCTAGTTGACAAAGCTATGTTCAAGATCTTCCCCTTTTCTAAGTGGGCCCTCCCTAGACAGTGGCCCCTTAATTGTCCCTTCCCCTGCCTATCCAGCCCTTAAGCCCTTTACTTGTCCCTTTCCCTCCCTATCCAGCTCTTAATCCCTAAAAATGATGAAAAAATGCTTCTTATATGGTCAATGTACCTAAAAAAACCCAAGTACTTTTGGTTTTTGGGGTGTTAAAATGCTTAAGCCCCCAGAACATGCTACCTTAAACTTTTCACTGTCAAAAAGAGTCCATTGATTGGCGACCGACTGGATGAATTTGGACATTTGCTCATAGAAGAAGGAAGTATGGTCGGTCACTAGTAGGGTCCACTTCTGACATGTCATTGATAGGGCGTGGATTTGAGCAAGAATGCGCAATAAATCTCTAATAAAGTAAACACTAAGACTTGTAAGAAAATCAAATACCTGACTCCCTCCACTGAAATGCCGTCAGTCAACTCACCAATAAGCGATTTCTCTGAGAGATCCTCCATCACTATCAGAGCATTGCAAGTTTCTGAGGACTGCTTCTAAAATTTTGGGTGGATCTCTTTTTTTTTGGTTGCCTTTCCCATAGCTGCTCTCGTGACTCATATACCTACCAGCGTGTCTGCATCACCTTCACAACACCTATGTCCAATTATCCCCTCTCCATAGGTTTCAGTCACATCCCGGAGTTAATCAGCTGCTGAAAGTGGCTGGGCATAAGACAGCAAATTTTGACGCTACTCGGTTATACCATCCCCCCCCCCTCTCCAAAACCAATGGGGAGTACAATCAAGTAGGTCTCTTAAAAAGGGGGGCGGGTATAATCGAGTAGGTCTGAGGATCGGGGGATATAACGGAGTAGGTCTGAGAATTGGGGGGTATAACCGAGTAGCGCCCAAATTTAGATGTGATCGGACGTCCTCATGATCAGGGATATATAAATTGATCAAGTAATGATGAATAATGATGAAATAATGAGCACTATACTCTGCCAAACTGCGGAATACCCATCACTCTCAGCCCCACTCACAACTAACACAGCTAGGCACTCCTTAGAAAGAGAGAATTTTCCCATTGGTAGGTCATACGCCTATATGAGTCAAGAAAACAGCTAGTAATTGCAATGTGTACGCAAAAAAATTTAGTATACTTTGATGACAAACACTTTGGGCACACACATTTTCCGCTGCTTGGACAACCATTCATAGGCATGACATTCTCTATAATGATTAAAATGTGGGACTTGGAGCAGATTCATTGAAGAAATTTGGCCAATGTGGTGTATACCTCCTAAACATTTTAGAGGCTAGCTTAGACTCTTCGAGAGAATCCTCTTCATGTCTTTCACAAATCTTGAGAACAACACTCTTGGGTAGTCGCTCATTGTCCCAACCAAAGGTCACTTTTAGCACAGTGGTTCTGTCCAGATCTGCAATATTATAAGCTTTTGGGAACGGGGGATATAATCCAGTAGAGTTGAAGGTTTAAGTGTGTATCCTAGGCTGGTCTACCTTAAGCCTAAGGGTTTTGACTAACCTAGGCTGGCCTACTCTAAGCCTAACGGTCTTGTCTAACCTAGGCTTGTCTACCCTAAACCTCAGGGTCTTGTCTAGCCTAGGCTGGTCTACCCTAAACCTCAGGGTCTTGTCTAACCTAGGCTGGTCTACCCTAAACCTAAGGGTCTTGTCTAGCCTAGGCTTGTCTACCCTAAACCTCAGGGTCTTGTCTAACCTAGGCTGGTCTACCCTAAACCTAAGGGTTTAGGCTAACCTAGGCTTGTCTACCCTAAACCTCAGGGTCTTGTCTAACCTAGGCTGGTCTACCCTAAACCTAAGGGTTTAGGCTAACCTAGGCTTGTCTACCCTAAACCTCAGGGTCTTGTCTAACCTAGGCTGGTCTACCCTAAACCTAAGGGTTTAGGCTAACCTAGGCTTGTCTACCCTAAACCTCAGGGTCTTGTCTAACCTAGGCTGGTCTACCCTAAACCTAAGGGTTTAGGCTAACCTAGGCTTGTCTACCCTAAACCTCAGGGTCTTGTCTAACCTAGGCTGGTCTACCCTAAACCTAAGGGTTTAGGCTAACCTAGGCTTGTCTACCCTAAACCTCAGGGTCTTGTCTAACCTAGGCTGGTCTACCCTAAACCTAAGGGTTTAGGCTAACCTAGGCTTGTCTAC
>BBSZ01008386.1:0-11611 GCA_000981365.1 Subanguina moxae
ATTATTAGAGGGGGGTATTATTAGAGGGAGGTTATTATTAGAGGGGGGGGTTATTATTTTTCAACGTTTCAATGAGCCTTAATTTGGTCAAAAGATTAAGAGAAATTATTAAAGGGGGGGTTATTATTAGAAGGGGAGGTATTATTTTTCAACAGCCCTCCAAAGGGGGGGTATTATTAGAGGGGGTGGTATTAAAAGAGGTTTTACGGTAATTGTCTTGTGTTCAAATATCTTGAACATAAAAAGTAGTACCTCTCGACAGTGATGGCGAGCACTTGCCATATAGTTCCAGTGACACAGAAGGAAGCAAAGGGCTGGAAGAAGTAGAGTAGGTATGCAACCACTCCCACAAACGGGAGAATACCATAGTAGGTAGCCATAACACCATAAGTGAGTAAACAGCACAACAGTAGAGCCTAGAGTTGCAGCAAACTTAACTTCAATAACATCTGCAAAAAATCAAACCAACCATATCCCAGACACACAACATTGCTAGATGAGAGGCGAGACGGCGGGAAAAGTAGCGAGATTTGTACAACTAAACACACAAGATTCATCTACCACCAATTAATTGGCTAGCAACCCGCTATGGTTTTTATTTACAGTAAACTCTCGATATAACGGCCCTTTGGCTTTGTATGGTTGGCACACTAATAAAAAACATCAACCCAGACTCTCAATATAACGGCCCTCTCGATACAACCCTAAAGCCCCCTAAGCATGGTCCTGAGGGGGCCGTCATATCGAGACTTGACTGTATTTGCTTTTTTATTTACCGCATTTGCTCAATAAGCGGGTATCCCTAAATTCAAAATAATGTGTTTGTGCAGGGCTTCTAAATGTACTTTTTAAAAAGATTTGTACTTTTTCTCGGTCCCTGTAAAGAAAATTTTCGCATCTACCACGCCTACTGTATTCCATGCCGCGATGAAATCAGCTTGAGTTCGATGGGCAAAACAGAAATCAAAAAAAAAAAGCTCAGTGGACTGTCACCAGGAATTCGCTGCAAGTGGAAACGGTGAAAGCTCTTCTCCAGGTACGGATCAACTTCGATATTGAATGTGCTGGCGTCTACAAGCTGCTTATAAAGGATGGAGAACTGAGAAAGAAAGTTCAGGGAATGGATAAATGGAGAAGATGAATTTATTTGAGTTGTTGTTTGATATGTTGTAGCATGACAATAAAGTGTTTGAAAACGATTCTAGCTTGTTTCGGAAAATGTACTTTTTTAAGACCCAAAATCTTTTTTTTTTTGCGCACTGTACTTTTTTTCAAAATTTTGAGTTCGCAGCCCTGTGTTTGTGGCATTGTGTTTCTGGTTTATGTTCTGCTGGTGTCACACTTGTTCAAAACTCGCGCAACAACCATGAAAGAGTTGCAGTATAGAATCCCCCTTCAGTTGGACTTGTCGGTTACACAAAATACTTCTTCTTCACGCTAATCGACCCGGATTTCATGAGAAAGTCGGGATGTGTGCGCGCATCTCTTACTCTCAAGTCCCTTTCGCCTCCTTACGGGGGCGACGAGGTCTCGGGGGCTTGGCGTTGAGATGCGCACACAAACATACCTGAGACATAAATCACTCGAGAATAGCTGTGGATGCATGAAAATAGCATGCATACCAGAGCTTCTTTATGCGGTAGGTCCCTGTAAGGGAAACTATGTTTAAGATCTTCTCTTTTCATACAGAGTGGGCCCGCTTTCTTATAAAGTGGCCCCTTACTTCTTCCTTTTCCTCCCTTATACAGCCCTTATTAACATTAAAAATTCAAATTGGCGCCAAATGTTTTGACCCAATTTGACCCGGAATGATGGTTGATCATGAAGGAACTGTGGGTAGTGTGAGAAGGTATGGAAAGGTTGGTGATAATTAGAGAGCGGATTTATATAGATTTCCATCTTTTTTCTGAGACTTTTGTTGGCTTAAATACGATATAAAAACACGTTTTGTGGCGGTTTCTGATTAAAAAGATATTTCCATATTTTCCATCTTTTATGGAAACTTCCATATTTTGCCATTTTGGCCATATTTTTTCCATATTTTGGCCTTTTTTACAATTTTTCCATATTTTTCTCCATATTTTTGATTTTTTAAGCGAGATGTCAAAAGTTCAGCTCAAGAAGTGGAATTCTGAATTTCCGGAAGGTGTGTTTACGTCAGATGGAAAGGTGGTTTATTGTCTACTTGCTTACCGAAAAAAGAACTAATATTACGCCAGAACACCTTGAAATGTATATTCTATGTAATTGTGAAGCTGAAAAGTAGATTTTGTTGTTCAACAAAGGTTTTTACATCGAATTTTATGAATCCATATTACTCCATATTTTTCAAAAATTTCTATATTTTGGCCGTATTTTGCCAAATTTTTGGCCATATATATGGCCATATTTTACATTTTTCCGTCCATATAAATCCGCTCTCTAGTGATAATGTACCCTCAAAAAATATTTTTCGGCTGATAAAAAGATAAAAAACTTATTTCTGAGAAATTATGAGCACGTGCAGGATACCCAACTTTAGCCCAAGCTGTATAAGCTGTGTCATTGGACATGCTCTACAATTTTGCATGTACTTCCGGAGAAGTCCTATTTTTCCCCTTGAGAGCTGTAACCCAAAAATGTTGACTCGTGGAGTGCAGGGCCTGAACCCACTAGTCAGTGACAAGTACCTGGCACACAAAGAGGAAATTGCCAAGCAGTCCAAAGCTGGCCAGCAGGCACGTCACTAATCCATTCACTGCAAAGCTAAACTTGGAGTATCTGAAAGACACTACATTATTAATAATTTCCAGGAAGAAAAAAGGCCTAGCCAGATTTTTTTGTGTCCTTTTAACCAAAAAGGGAAATTTCAGGAAATTGCAGAGGTGGAGAATAGCTTACGTTTCAAGTTGGGCAAGCACATTGAGTGCATTGGTGTCCTCTTCGGCAATGCTCTTGTAGAAAACAATCAGGTCAAAGCACCTGTAAATGGCGGCTTACCGTAAATCCATTACTAGACGGGCACCCCAGGTTCAAAAAAATGTGTCTGTGGCATTGTGTTTTTGACCTATGATTTGCTGGTGTCTTCTAGTGTCTTGTAGGCATATTATATACCAAAATGTAGGTCACATTCTAAGCTATATTGTGATATATAACATGCTCAGAAAATACCAGTAAAATATAGGTCAAAAACACAATGCCACAAACACAATTTTTTGAATTTAGGGTGCCCGTCGTAACGGTATACATTCCCTGGCAGCAGTTAATAGTTTTCTCCTGTTCCAAAATTGCCTGAAATCATTTTTTTCGATGTTATAGTGACTAGAACATGTAGAAAACACGTTTTTAGGGCCCATCCATTCAATGTATACTCGTTTAGGTATTTCTATGAAAAATTTTGCCGCACTATAAAATATCTCTGTCGCCCAAAATGGTGTTTCAGTACCTTTTTATGCTATTTTATGCAGTAAAACGCGTTCTAAGAGTTGGGAAGACCATTTTTCCCATATAAGAATGTTGACCACAAATGACCGGAATCATGATACCCACCCTATAGTAGCCACTACCCTCAGCATTGAATCACCAGGAAAAAATACCTAAATACCCAAAAAAAAGAGATTTTGAACATAGTTTTGTTAACTGGGGCCTAACGCATAAAGAAACTTTGGTATGCATGCTTTTTTTCATGCATCCAAGAATCACATTCTAGTGATTTGTGTCTAAGGTACGTGGGTGGGCGCATCTCAACTCCAAGCCTCGAGCCCCCGAGAGTTAGAGATGCGCGCACTCATTTACCTTAAACATGATTCCGAGCAATGTTTTTGATCATAAAATGCATATAGAGACTCTTTTTGCCTAGCTCCAGTAGACAAAATGGGGTAGAATACCCTAAAACAAAGTGGTTTACCTTGGTCCCCCAAGGTACACTACAAATTCTTATATGGGAAAAATGGTCTTCCCAACCTTTAAAACGCATTTTATACGCGTTTTACTGCATAAAATGGAATAAAAATGTACTGAAACATCACTTTGGGCGACAGAGATATTCTATAGTGCGGCCAAATTTTACAAAAGATCTAAACGTCTTAACAGAATGTAGAACTCTTCATTTTACTCATTCATTTTATACAGTCAGGTGTGTTTTCATATATATAGTCAATCATTTCTTATAAATACCTTATAAATACATCCAAGCAAAAACACGCGGGTAAACCCGCGTGTTTTTGAACGAGTATAAAATATTTTGATCAAAAATTTTGATAAGCTTTTTCCGCTTACACTAGTTATTTTTGGCCGCATGTTCCGTATACGAGCGATAGTCAATCATTTCTTGCTTTGTCCCGATTGTTTTGCGATTGTCGATTTTACATTTTTTTATTCAGGTGCACACAATCTGGCAACTTGATCTTTTTGAGAAAAAGAAATGATACAAATTTTGTCGTTTGCAAAGCATGTCGTGAAAACAATGCAAAGAAGTATGAGTTGACAATCAGTGATAGCAGCGTCAAATCACCTGTTTCCTCTGGTCGATCGCTCATAGAAAAATGTCTCAGCAAGTGTTGTAGAAGTGCTGGCCGTTTTTCGTATTCAAACATGGCCAAGAATCGTCTAGAACAATGTCAATATCGGGATTGCAGCGAATATGAGAAAACAGATAATCAATTACGCATCCTACGGATTGAAATTCTTAGGATTTGGCAACTCGTTGCAACTCAACTTTGGCTATGGGAGAACGCCTCGTCTAGCAAAAGAGAGCCGTCCAAAATTACTTTGCATGTTATGAGCCTTTGACTGAAGCCAAGGATTTGACTGAAAATAAATGAAATATATTTATAGAGCTGGTGGATCTTCTTAGGCAGCAGATGCGTCAACGGCCGATATGTGCAAAGACGATGCTCATCTCCGTTTACAGATTGCCCTTTCACAGGTTTTTTCACCGTTCTAACTTAAAACTTTAAAAAAATTCTTCTATAAATGTCGCTTAGAAAGGTGGGCAAAGCCAATGTGCCGGAGTTAGTGGTGGCCTATTGGTGGCAAAAGTTGAATCAAGATTCGGTGGACTACAAACTGACAGGTTAATTTTTAAACCGTAAGTTACGGTGCTTAACCATATGTGGCACAACCATCTTATTTTTTGCACAGAAACTATGGGCTTGCACTTTTTGAATCCACAGTTCAAAGGCCTACGAATCGAAGATGTTGAGGTGTTTCGCATGCTGGTCAAGAGATGGATTACGACTCAATATCAGCCTGCCGACCAATAGACCAATTTGAGATGAATGAAGATGATAGGGTCAAATATGTGCTAGTGTCGGATGAGCCGGTGGCCAAGAAGCTTGTTTGCGCGCCAACCAAAGGAAAAGGTGAACTTAAGTCACGACAAGAATGTATTCCATTACAAACAATATTCCCTGGATCCCTTCATTGTAGAGCAGTATGTTTTTCTCAACAAAACACATGTTACCACATGCATTGATGTTGTTTACGTTTAACTTTTTTGTTATTTTTGTGGAATAAAGGTTTTTTTTTCAGATTTTTTTGTGATTTTTCTCCATTCATTAAATATGTCTGTGTGAGGGTGAGGGGGTCTTACCCGCAAACTTGTGGTTAACCCGCAATTTTGCGGGTAGCGGGTAAACCGCATCGGACCTCAAAACTTGCCCCACAAATCGAAAGTCCCCACTCGAAAGTGACTCTAGATGCATAAAAACACATTTTCTATGTGTTCAGAGTCTAAAACCTTGCAAAACATTCATTTGAGTCATTTTAGTCCAGCATACGATTGTATAATTTAGCTAAGAGTTGCAAATTTTCCACTATCCTCTAAATTAGCTAAAAAAGGCGCAAGTATTTCTCACCAATTATCCACAGGTGGTTCGGTTAACACAGTGTGTTGAGCGGTTGTGCCAATGACTGCAGCCATTGCTGTGCTTGTGTGCTCAACCGCAGCAAATATTGATGGCAAGGTGTAGTTATTGTCCACATCCAATAAGTAGGTGGTCATCTTGCAGCACTGCTATTGCCAACAATTCATGGAAACAATAAGCAATCTGCAACCAAAACAACTTAGAAGCAAGTCAACAGTAAAGAGGTATCTTCCATAACACCAATTACTACTACCTACCACTACTACTATTTGACAAAAGAATCAAGATACTGGAAAATGCCTCTTTTTAGAGCCATATTTTGGAAGAGAAAGGGAAATAAGAAAATGGCGCTAGACAACCCTCTTTTTTCTATTATTACTTCTCAGACAACAATGTGCATATACCAAGAATTAAACCGACAAAAGGGCATTAGCTGAGAAGATAGCTTTGAGTGTCTTAAACAAAAGAGGTCACTGGTGATCAATTTATTTCATGGGCGTGTTTGGAAATTTTTGACTATGTACGCAAATCCAATGGTTCACCAAAAAGGAAATTCAGGCCAAGAAACAAAAATGTTGAAATTAGAGCCGTTTATGAGTTGTTTTTGCTTGGGCTAGTGGCGTTTCGGGTGAGCTGTCTTTTGAGTGAGCTGTCGCTAATCTCAGTATATTGAGTTGAGTAATAATTAACGATTGTTTTTCAAAACATTTTCAGTTTGAGATTGTTTTTTTT
This sequence comes from Subanguina moxae, assembly GCA_000981365.1. NCBI lineage: Eukaryota > Metazoa > Nematoda > Chromadorea > Rhabditida > Anguinidae > Subanguina > Subanguina moxae. The sequence goes on from BBSZ01008386.1 coordinate 6,579, forward strand.
TCAGCCAGTTTGAGATGGCCAGTTTGGAATGGTTTTTACCTTTTTTAAACTTTGTTAAAAGTTTTTAATGAAAGCAGTTTGTTGTTAATTTTATCGGAAGTTTGTCTTAAAAGGAATTTGTTTTTAATGTCGGTGGATGCTCGTGTTGAAAGGAACTTTTATAAGTTTTGGTCTTTCTCCTTGTCCATGCACCAACCAAATTAAGTGAATGTCCAATTGGTGTAAATTTAGGCTCCGAAACCCTTTATTTTTGTATTAATTAGGGTTTTCTTGAACATAGTCGCCTTACAGGGACCTACAGTCGAACCTCGTTAAACTGGCACCCCTAATTCAAAAAATGTGTTTGTGGCATTGTGTTTTTGACCTATGTTTTGCTGGTGTCTTCTGGGCATGTTATATACCAAAACGTAGCCTAGAATCTAAGCTAAATTTTGGTATATAACATGCCCAGAAGACACCAGCAAAACATAGGTCAAAAACACAATGCCACAAACACATTTTTTTGAATTAGGGGTGCCAGTTTAACGAGGTTCGACTGTACCGCATAAAGAAGCTCTGGCATGCATGCTATTTTCATGCATCCACAGCTATTCTCGAGTGATTTATGTCTCAAGTATGTTTGTGTGCGCATCTCAACTCCAGGCCGCCTTCGCTCTCATAAGAGGGCTTCAGAGTTAGAGATGCGCGCATAAACTTACCTGCGAGATGAATCCGAGCAACACTCTTGCTCAGAGAATGCATCTAGAGGCACTTGTTGCCCTGCTTCAGTAAGAGGCAACGGGTGAATGGCCCTTCAAATTACTAGCCCCATATCATTCCCTCCCCCTCCCACTTCGGCCTTTGTTGCCCTTTAAGTTACTGTTTTAGCGAAATTGTTACCTAAAAATGGTTTTTAAGTTTTGATTTTAGGGGGCTACAACCGAAGTTACATTTATTCTTCTGAATCTTAAAAATAAACGTAAATAACCAAGATCTTATCCTGCCGTCTCACATTTCCCTACTCTTACATGCTGAATTTATGCGTAGAAAGTAGGTTTAGAAAAAAGAGACTAGATTATGAGGAAAAGCCAACTCAAATTCTCAGTAAAACAATTACCACCTTATAATTATTTGTGAAGCAATGACACAGAAACAAGTGTGTCAGCAAGCTATTTTCTTTAAGCTTATTACAAGATGGACAACGAAATTTAATCTGATCCTAAGAGTGCTAATATTTGCCAGAGAGGGTGGTTGGCACACATCTCAAATGCATAGCACCCATTTTTTCGGGAAATAAAGTTTCTGTCGGTTTTTTCAACCAGCCATAGAGGAGGGCATACGCCTCAGTGCGATTTGGTCGGCTCATAATAATAAGATTTGTCTGTCCACTTTTTTCCTCTCTCTCTAGCAAGGTAAGTGCCTTTAGCGGTGGCAATCGCACTTTTTTGAAGCGAACAGAATATTAATTATTGGCTTGCTTCTTCTTTTTTCTTGAATTGCTGATTGCGCATGTTCTCAATTCACTTCCTAATTAAATACATTGAATCATCTTTTAAAAAGCGGAAATTAATGCTCTTATTTCTTAAAAAACAATGTCTAGAAGTGAAGAATAGGCCTTGTCAAGCAGCATACAAGCTGAGGATCCACTCTGTGACCATCTGTAACAGCCGCAAAATGTACAAGCTCACAGCGTTTCAAGCCCAAGTTTTTGGTATCAAAAGTCGTTTTTGGCTATGTCTGCGTGGTGTGGTGGGGAAACGCCAGGTCATGTGATTTTTCTCGAGAATTATAAAAGGTGTAGGTCGAGAACCTCCAAACATTTTCGAACCTTCGACTTTTTTGCCAATTTTTTCCAGTTTGATTATTCGAGGTGAAATTGAAAAGGACAAATGTAAGTTATCCATATCAATTTTCCATTTAACAAGTGGAAGGGCAGTCGAAAACTCAAATTTCGTCCTTAAATACAAGGTAAGACATCACACCAAATTTCCCTTGCATTGAAAATACCTAATTTTGCACTCTTAGAATAACCGTATATACCAGCGCTTAATCTCTTTTATCCAAATAATTGAAGAAGTTTTTCTAAAATTTTTTGGTCTTGACAACCATAAAACATTTCAATCAACCAAGTACCATTTTTCTAAGCGTTTTTCCGTGAACTTCTTTGCATAAACGGTTTGTGAATCGAAATTTTCTAATGATATAGAGACAAGCAATAGCTAATTCAAAAGCTTAGATGGCGAGGAAAATATACAGGCATACATACCGTATTTACTCTAATAAGCGGGCACCCCTAAATTCAAAAAAGTGTTTGTGGCATTGTTTTTTTGACCTATGTTCTACTAGTGTCTTCTAGATATGTTATATACCAAAATTTAGTTTATAATCTAGGCTACATTTTGGTATATAACATGTCCAGAATACACTAGCAGAACATAGGTCAAAAACACAATGCCACAAACACATTTTTTTGAATTTAGGGGTGCCCGCTTGTTAGAGTAAATACGGTACATCTGTTTTTACAAAAATAAATAAAAAGAGCAAACTAATTCAAAAAAGCTTATAAAATATTCAATTTACTGAAAACTTAAACCTGCGCCAAAAAGACTTTAGCCAAATTTTCATAGAAGCCATCACTATGAAAAATTGACGGAAATGGCTTTGTTAACTGACCCTATGGTTTAGGTCATATCTCAGTGATTAAGCCACTTTTTGAACTTTTGCTTTCCTATTCGGATTTCTCAGCTCTTTTCGGCGTCTTGATTGCCTTAAAATAAAACAACTCTCGTAACTCGTGCTTTTTATAATAAAAAAAAACAAAATTTTTGAAAAAGTAACCTCTGGAAGTGTTTTACCGTCAAAAGCAGCAGTAATATAAATTTTGTAGAACTAACAGTTGTGTAGCTATTCAACTCTTGACAGGCTTTATTTTTAGTGCCGAAAGTTGCAACTTAAATGTACATGTCGAAAAAAAAACAATAGCATAATGTTTCAACTAAATAGTTGAAGACTAAAAAGTGATACTATTACACTACGGCTCATTTGCAAGCTAAGTTTTGTTTTGTTCCAATCCACTGAGGCGAAAACACCCTAATGCCACAAACAGCCATTCTCTTTCCTAACACAAATTGAAAAAATGTATCTAATAAGTTAAAAAACAAAGGTGATGCTTAAAAGTGGATTTAAAATTTAATGGTGGGCTAGAAATTCTAGCCTAGAATACAGTTGAAATAAAACGACGAGATTGAGTCCAGCTTGCCACTTGTTAAAAGCCGATTTCGCTTCAAATGCTGATGTCTCCGGCTTCAAAGGTTAGTGAAATTATATGTTTTCATTTTTGTATGCCCGTTTGTATCTATCCAACTCAAGGCTGTGCTATTATTCCAGTGCCCGGTGATTCCAATACTTACAGTTATCCGGCTATTGAGCTTTCTGGCTATTCTATTTCTAGTTCTATATACATGGATTTTAGACTGCTTTCGGCATTATACAGTTCTTATTCCAGATACTACTCACGTGAAGATGTTTGTAACTCAATTCCTATGCCGCGATCCAGAGTTCTTTCTACTAATTTTCAGTCTATGTCCATTTCCAGTTTTATTTCCTGAAGGTTGAAGATGAACTAGTGATGCAGAAAATTGCTTTACAGCCTTTCGTATCCTTTCAATTCACAGCCTCCAGTTCACACCCTCTCCAGTGCGCACGAAACTGCCTTTAATCTAGAAATTCAAAGACGACATAATATACAAAAGTCTTAAATCTTAAATTTCAAAGTTACTTTAACAGATTTTCGAAATGACCTTGTAGTAGACATGATTGCGAAAAGTTTGATCATATTCTTCTTTGAGCAGATAGCTAAGGTTGATTGCAGAAAAATTGAAAGGCGCAGTGTTGAGAACTACCAATTTCAGGTGCTTATTATAGAAAAGGCCTCTGAAAATTTAGTTTCGAGGTTAAATTACGGCCGTACACCATAATTTACGCAAAAATTTGTTACGAGGTACATTTGTTACGCGGTCACTTTGCTACTCGAATTTGCTACCACGAAACCTGCTCCAGCAAGCCACTACGTGAAAGAGGTCACTGGGTTGACACATAGGTCTGACTGTACCACATAATTGATATTGATACTGACTTTACCATAAGTTCTCAATTGCTCGTCCGGCAACCTAGCTTGCTGATTTCTTGGTTCTTCGTTGTCTAAATCTGTTTCCTCCTCTTCGGATGCATCACTGAGAAGGTTACAATGGTCCTCTTCATAAAAAAAGTTAATTGGTGTTTGATTTTTTTTCGTATCTAACTAATGAAAATTAAAAACACTTGTGACGAGCAGCTAAATTCTGATTCCCTTTGAATAATTATTTTTCACAGAGAATGAACTCAAAAAATATCAAGTTCCCAATTAGTTGAAGTTACCAAAAGAACTCTTATTAAAACGACTCTTAGCAAAACACACGACTAGCAAAATAAAAATTAGCAAAAAACCTCGTAACAAAACATTTAGTAACAAATTAGCACGTAAATTTTTAGCGTAACAAATTTATCTTGTAACAAATTGCTGCGTAAATTATGGTTTACAGCCTAAATTACTTTATAAAACGTTTTCCCAAAAACACCTTGAAGGGCCATGATAGCCTAAAAAGTAGATTTTTTCCAAAAAAAAAGGTGTGTACCAGCCAATTCTCCTTTCAATAACTTTTTTGGCGCTTTTCCGCTTTTCGTTTGCGTTACGAAAATTTCTCTTTATTATCGGCTGAATTGGTAGCTCTGGCTTCTATGAATCAACCTGCAGCTTATTATATAAACTTATCCATTTTTCATTTGCCTTTCCCCTTCTTTATGTCTGCTTTTAGGTTTCCCAGGCCAAAAGTTTTTTATTAAGTGAAACGAATGAAAAATGAAGAAACTTATATTATAGCCTGCAGGTTGACTTATAGAAACCAGAACTACCAATTCAACCGATAAGAAAGAGAAAATTTTCGTACCACATGCGCACGCAAAAACGGAAAAGCGCCAAAAAAGTTATTGAAAGGAAAATTATCTGGTACGCACCT
>BBSZ01008391.1:0-27322 GCA_000981365.1 Subanguina moxae
ATTTCCAGTGAAAGTTTGCAAGCTAAAACTTTCGCTAGATCAACATGCTCGTACAAGCGCATATCTTTTTGATAAGGGCTTGGAAATACCAGAAGATGAGGTAAAAAAGCTAATGATTAAAAAATTGGCAAAAAAGAATGTCACAGGAACAAGTGACGGTGACGAGCACAAAGAGACGGAAACAGATGACGGTGACGCGCACGAAGAGACAGAAATAGATGACGATGATGCAGGTGTTCAGTTAGGCACCGAAGCTCTTCTACTAGCCATTAAACACGGCTCTAAAGCATTTGGTCGTCATGCTACACTGGACTTCCAATACTTGCCTAAATACGACGATAAAGATACAGAGGCGAATAAATACTATTCAGAAATAACAAAAATGAAGATACATCCAACACTTCTACTTGATAAAGTCCGCTACAAAATTACTATTTCAAAAGATAGTGATCCAAAATGTGAAAAATTTGCTAAGCTGGCTCGATCAGCTTTTTATGATGGAGATGATGAGAATGCAAAGGACTTTCGTATCCGGTGAGTGCTAATAACCTTACAGTCTAAGATGTTAAACAACATCCACCTTGGTCACTTAGATAGTTGCCTGTCGGTTATCGTATTCTCTCTAATAGAACCACACCCCCCGAGGGGAGTTGAGTAATAAAACCACACTCTCTATTAAAACCACACTTTCTAATAGAACCACACCCCCGAGGGGGGTTGAAAAACAGAACCACATGTGGTTCTATTAGAGAGAATACGGTAATTTACATCCAGTTTGGTTAACCAATCATCTTAATCATTTTATACTTTTCACTTTTTGAAATTCTGTTTTCAGATTCGGATTCCTCAATTTTTTTCTTTGTTTAGTAAAATGCAAATCGGAATTAAAGTTCTTTAATAAAATACTAATAATATTTTAATAAGCTTAACTTAGATTGGGTGCTCAAGCTCTTATCTCAGTCATCAATGCTAAAAAATATAACAAGGTTCTGGCAGTAAGTACTATTGGAAGTCTTTTCTTAAGTGGTGGATTGACTTATGCATTGGATGAACAGCTCTGGGGTAGCTTGGTTACACCAGTCCACAACGGCATCAAAAAAAGTCTAGAGAAATCACATAAACATGTCAGCAACATAGTCACCAATTTTTTAACTGGACTCGTATTTGTACTTTCGTACGCCTCTTCAGCTTTTGTAGCGGAAACTGTTGACACAGCTATTGTTAAGGAAGCTTTGGAACACATGAAAGGTGGAAATTCTTCGCTGTCATTCAAAAAAATGTTGGGAAAAATAAAGGAGGCTAGTATACCTGGCATGATTGCTATGGCTGGCAACCTTGTCACTCAGTTGGTTGAGCTGGGTACCAACCTAGGCGAAGGGATGATCAATAATACACAGGAAGGAAACAAACATCTGCTAATAGAGAGCTGTTTTCTTCTAATGGCTCTACTTTCCAATCAGGTATATTTATGATAAGCTTTTGTTTTTTTTTTCTAGAAGAAGGGACAATTAAAGGGCCACTTTGTAACAAAAGAGAATATCTTGAACATAATTTCCCTTACAGGGACCTATCGCATATAGAAGCTCTGGTACGCATGATATTTTCATGCATCCGGAGCTATTCTCGAGTGATTTATGTTTCAGGTATGCTTGTGTGCGCATCTCAACTCCAAGCTTTCGAGCCCCCGTAAGAGAGTTTGAGAGCTAGAAATGCTCGCACAGACTTACCTGCGAGATGAATTCGAGCAATACTCTCAAGAAATAGATGCATCTAGAGGCATTTTTTGCTCTGGTTCAGCAAGGGAAACGGGTGTATGGCCTTTCAGAAAAAAAACTTTTAGAAAACTTGATTTTTGAGGAGAGATATGGGTATAACCGATTAGCGTGAAAAAAATTCTTCTTTTGGTATTTTAGACTTTAAAAGATTAAATTAAAAAAAAAAAACGTCATATTTTTTTGTCGCTAGAATTTTATCAACTTTGTTAAAAACTTTGTTTGTGGCGTGTTCTGTAAGTGCTCCTTTATTTTTCTTAGATTGCCTGCACAACATCGGCAGCTCTCGTGCCAAGAGAAATAGAACAGACTAAAGAATATTTAAAAGTTGCGGCATTGGAAAAATATAGAACTAACTTTTTTTCAAGCCCAATCTTAGCTGTGGGAAACACGAAGTTAAATAAGAAAGGCAAAAAAAAACCGGAAAATGAAAAGAATTTAGAAAAGCTCGAAAAGTACGTTGAAGATAACATAAAAACTTCCATGACGGTCAGTAAAGCCACTGCAATTGCTATCAAGTCAATGGCAGTTGGTTCATACATCAGCGCCTTTTTTTGTGTGCTAATCTATGTTTTGAGCACAAAGTATAATTGGTCGGATTCTGTGACTAGAGTTACCACAATTGTGCTTAATGGGCCTACGGAAATGCTGAGCTTGTCCGTTATCACGCTCGCCTCCAACCTTTTTGGTGCCAATATCATGCGAAAATTTTGGAGCAATGATAAGGACAAAAATGAGAAAATGATGACCAAAATTATTTTAACCTCAATTCAAACTCAAACCTCAAGAAACAAGCCTGCTGATGTTAAAATTGATATATATAGAAACCAACCACAATCTCTTATGGACAATAAAACGATCAAGCAAATTTATGAGCCAGTTGGATTTTTTACTAACAAAGTAGGTAGAGGGATTATACGAATTTGCAAATGCTTTAACGGAAAGAAATCACAAGATCAAAAAGATGCGGAAAAATGTTTACTTGAGAAAACCTACGAAGCTATAAATTTGGATAAAGCAATGATACAAGATACCGGTAATTATATATTTATCACAGTATTCTCTCTAACAAAACTACACACTCTAACACCGTCTGCAAAAACAAACCATTTGAACGTTGGAGCACTACTTTTTCTCTACAACACCTCAAAAAACCCTTGGAATTTCTCAGTGCATTAAAATTTCACTGAGAAACTCAGAGGCTCTTATACAGAACATGTTAATTCATTGCAGCTGTTTAGAAAAAGAGGTGCCTGCACATTCAAATGATGTGTCATCCCTCTGACGGGCATGAACAAATTACTTGTTTAGGCAGTTGAAAAGTCGAACCACATGTAGTTATATTAGAGAGAATGAGGCAATTAGAAGATTCAAAAGTCCATAACATAGTCATCTTTTACTTAGAGCTTTCTAAACAGGGCTAAATCGGTTTATAGGCTTTTTTCGATTTTTCAAAAAAATTGAAAAGCATCCAATAAAACGGTTTGTTATCCTTTTCAAACCTCCTTTAGAATACTCGGTTGTACACCATAATTTACGCGAAAATTTGTTACGAGGTACATTTGTTACGCGGTCACTTTGTTACGCCACAAAAATTTGCATGTATTTATTTATAGTACTCATTTTTTGAGGAATTTTTACATTCTGAGGGACTACAGCAGGAAAAAAGACCTCAGTAATCCAAATCTGTAAACAGAAGTTCAAGAAGAGGCTTAGTTGCTGAGATATGATCATAACCAACCGCAAACTTAGTTTTTATCCTCTTTTTCTCCTAATTTTGATCATATCTCAACAGCCAAGCTTCTTCTTGAAATTCTGTTTTCAGATTTGGATTCCGGAGGTCTTTCTGCCTACTGGGGTGCCTCAGAATAAAGAAATCCTTTCAAGAAATGAGTACTGTAAAGGAGAATATGCAAATTGTTGTGGCGTAACAAAATGACCGCGTAAAAAATGTACCTCGTAACAATTTTTCGCGTAAATTATGGTGTACAGTCAGAATACTCTATTAATACAGGAAAAAGGGTTTCAGAGCCTGAAGTATGGAAAAAATATTTTAGGAAATGAATCTGTATCTATTGGGGAATCAGAAGATCAAAAGAAGAAGGGCATAGCAGAGGAATAAGTTAGACAGCCTGTTCATCTTACAGACTATCATTTGTGCATCAAAAATATCTAGCCTAGTAAACAAGAAATAAACGAGACGAAGAAATAAAATAAAAAAGAGTAAATATATTTAAGATAACAGTATATTTTTAAGTTATGTCATTAATACTGGTTAACGTATTTTAATCAATAAAAAAGTTTAAGAAAAAGAGAAAAACATATGTTAGGGTTGTCCGCGGTCGGTACAAAGATCGATAAATGTGAAACTTAAAAGTATGGCACAAAAGGCCTGAAATGCATATATTACTCCAGAATTTTGCTTGGATTCATCTCACAGGTAAGTTAGTCGCGCATCTCTAACTCTTAAGCCTCCTTTGCCCCTTAGGGGTGTTCGGAGCCTTGGAGTTGAGATGCGCACACACGCGGCACACCTGGTGAAAAAATGCTTCTTAAATGATCAATGCACCTGGAAAACCAAGTAATTTTTGGAGGTGGGAAGGAGGGGTATAAACGATTTGGGGCGTATAATACAGTAGGACCCAACATTTTTTAGTGTCAATTTGACTTTTGATTTTATTAAATTGTACTCTGTGTGAAGGGTAATTTTGCCGCTGTAGGCTTTGTTTGGCGAACGTGAGCTGCGTATGAATTGTGTTGTGAGTATTCCACACCAATACCAGCTATAAACTATCCAAGCAAAATGAATATCCACTTCGTAAATGTGAATTTTCATTAGCCTTTTCAAACAAAAATTCAGCAAGTTCATTTAACAGAGTAATTTTTCTCATCTTTTAATGTCTTTTGCCAAGTTTCGCTGAAACGAGCAGTGCTTTGCATTTCAAAAAAAAAAAAAAAATTTCTCCGCTTTTTGCTCGTAGTGGAACGTCTCAGGGTAGAGAGCAGATATTTGCAGAGCACTGAAGACGAGCAATGTGTGTCACAAAGAATGCGGGCTGCTTGCTGACCAAATAGGCTTGGCACATTCCTCGCTTCTTTGAGACGCGAGACCAACTTTTAAAAAACCGTGGCATAAGAAATTCAACCTTTTAGCCGTGGCATAAGAAATTCCACATTTTCCGTAAACGTCATTGAGCTTATTGGACGCTTCTTTCGCCGAGCTGCCCATACCAAAGAGGAAAAACAAAACGTAGCGAAGGACATGTACCAGGCTTGTCATACTTGTATGTCTCGATGCTGCAGCTTTAATGTTCGTATAAATAAAAAAAACTCTACGCGTGAAAAGAGTTACTTTTAAAGAAGTTCAACCTCTAAAATTCACTTTTACACAAGATTTTACCGACCAGCCTTCATTCATCCTCCCCGTGTGCAATAAAAATAGAGAACACAACTAGTACATATTTCGTTGTCTTTTCCTCCACTCCTTAACCATGTCATGTCCCTCTTCAGTAACCACCAGCAGTCTCTGCATATTGTTGTGCCATTGAAGAATGTTACTTGCAGACGCGAAGTCCCTCATCTCAACAAATTCCGCCTCAGAATCAAAGTTAGAGTATAGTGTACCATCGCTGCAATTCAATCTCTTTCGTTCTTCTTCCCACAAATGAATCTAAAAGTTATAAAAAAATTGCCAGCCATCGCTCAAAAAAATAACAACCTGATCAACGACGTTAGCTGGTATACAATTGGTATGGCCTTGCGCTGCTATTGATTGAGGATGGCCATTAGCTTTTAAATAGAGTACAATTTGCTCGGCAGTGACACCCGTCTGAAAAATCTTCAGCGCTACTAGCATACCTCAGCCAAAAAAAACAAGGAGACTATTTTAAAGGGGTTAAGGGCCGTATAAGGGAGGGAAGGGAAAAAATAGAGCCACTTTGTAAAAAAGATTACGCAACCATATTTTATAGGGAAGAAGGGCTGTATATGGAAGGAGAAGGGACAAGGAAGAGGCCAATCTATATGAAAAGAGAAAATCTTGAACATAGTTTTTTACAGGGACCTACCCCACAAAGAAGCTGTGGTATGCATGCTATTTTCATACATTCAGAGCTTCTTCTTGAGTGATTTCTGTCTTAGGTATGTTTGTGTGCCCATCTCAACTTCTGGCTCCCGAGCCCAAAGCGAAGGAGGCTTGAGAAATAGAAACATATCCTAGTAGTGTCAAACCTTCACTAAATAAATAAGGGTTACCACTAACTAACCTGTAATGCCTTTCTGACAGAATCTCTTGTAATTTCTCCAACCACCACGTCATGGAAACGATAAAGCAAAGAAGTGAAAATGGAGAGAATGGCCATTTGAAGGGTAGAGTCCGTATAAGCGAACACCTTGAAGTTTGTCTCCACCATAAGAAACCCCTTTGTAGTCTTGCTCCCAGATGTTGAAGCTAAATTTTGGACTGAAGCAGCTGCTGTCTGACTTGGCTCTCTTGCAGTTCCCTCACTCGCGGCCAAAACATATAACAGTGGAGTCAGGAAGAAGAACCTAAAATACGGCTAAAATTAAAATCAGGGAATTGACCTACAAGTCGAAAAACAATACCCGTCCTTTCTTTTTCGCATGTATACTAGCCCGATTTCACGCATGTGGAGCAAAAATTGATGCACTTCAACAGGCCATTCAGAATTTATTGAGATTGGAATTGATTTGGAACCATCTTTTTCGGCATCAAAACCTGAAGGAGTTATTTTAAAATAAAAATACCCCTTCGCGAAAAAAGCAATTACTGTCGCTCTGTGAAACGCTAAGTATTAGCTTAAGAAAAAATTCAACTGAAGAAAAGACATCCGCCTGTTTGCTTTCCTCCAAGTAGCGCAAGTAGTAGATGACATAGGTCCAAATTTGTTCCACTCGACTTAGCAGAAGAAAGTGAAAACCCTCTTTTGAGATCTCCAAATTGGTTCCCACTAAAAAATAGTTCGATTTTGGCAAATTATGCAGAGATAATTATAAGTAAGACCTACTGAAACCAGCATGTTGGAAAAGTTCTCTCGTGGATGTAGAGACAGCTTTGATTGTAGCATCGTTCGGTGAAACCAAATAGCGAAGGACCGTTTCCCAACATTCAACAGACTTTTTGAGCAAGTCCTTTTCTCCCGACTTCTTTTTCTTAGACGACTTCTCTTCTAATGTTGAGACATCTAATCTCTTGAATTCGGTCAACTGCGTTGAACTCGACAATAGACTGGAGATGAAATTCATACGGAAATCGGTCTGGAAAGAAAACGCATAGCTAGCTGGATAAAGAGTAAAGAAATAAAACATGCATTAACTTCCTTCGTGCCATCCAGATGACCTTCGACGATACGCAGTTTGAAAAGAAGCACTAGATTTTGATAGATTGTCATTAGATATCGTTTCTTTACCCACTTCTTCCAGTCACTAAAAACAAATTTCTATCATTTATATTGCTCAGAAATATGTTCATCAAACCTGTTCGGCCGATATAACAGATGTTGAAAGCATTTCTGCGCCATTGGTGGAAGCATTCGGAACACTGAGATCACACACGATTTGCTTTCATAAAGCCTCAAGAGAAGATCCTCATCCAATTGAGCGAGATATATGAGAAAAGGCCGATCAAAGAAAAGATCCTTTGCAGTTGTCATGAATGTAGCTTGTGTATCACCTAAAAAAATTATACACAATAATTTTTTTTACCAAAAAGTGGAGTGCACCAAGAAATGTGAGAACATCAGTTATTAAACATACAGATATTTACATCTGACAGGACGAGTGTATAATAAGACTTTATTAAGATAACAAATGTAACAATAATTAACAAACAAAATTAACAAAAGAAATTTCGGTCACTGCAGGCGGTTTGCAATCTGAAAAAATGTCAAGTTGACAACGGTTGGCCCACAACTCGTGACTTTCCAACTCAAAAACTTGCGAACTTGCAAACCACCTGACATTTCTCAAAGTACAGTCACAACTCGATATAACGATCATCTGATATAACGTTTACATTTTAAAAATTTGGTTGGTCGGGCCTTAATTTAGACAGAATGACACATTTAGCTCGTTCACCTGAAGCCAGTTTCATGTGCAAAAACAAAACTCTATATAAGGATCGCAATAAAATATTTTTCATTTTTGTTGTTCTTAACTTGTTACATTTAGTTTGTATTTCTAAAATACATATTAGCTTGTCTCCTTTTATTATTTTCAGTTGAATGTTGTGGACTCCTAGCAAGAAGCAATATTACTGCAATGCTTCCCTTTAGTATTTCTCCAAAGTTTTACGTAAACCACAGACTGCAGTGACCAATTTCGATTAGTAATTTTTAGAGCCGCTCTATTCTAAACTATATTTCTGTGCTATTTGACCTGCAATATGGATTGGTACAGAGTCGATGCCTCCTTTAATGAAAGAAAGATTGTCGAAAAGTTTTGCATTTCTGTTAGGCGTGGCTGAAATTATGTATTACTGTAAAACTTCTGATGTTGCCCACAATTAAATAATGCGCACCTTTGCATCAAAATTTTTTAAACGAATTAGAGTGGCAAAGAAGACACAGACCATACGAACCAGACGGTGGGTCAGCAGTTGGTTGGGATCATTCTGCTCACAAGATACCATGCAATAACTAATAAATCCTAAAATTCACCAGTTCTATTTTTTTTATAGCAGGGTTGTGAAATGCAGAATTCTCCGGGGAAATAGTAGCATTTCTCCGCTTATCTAAAAAAGCATTGCTCGAGTATTTCTTCGGTAAGCAAAGAATTCTCCGGAGAATTTCACAGCTCCAGTTTATAGCTTCAAAGGGCGCTTGTAGCTCATAAAAAAAATTACTAAAACCTACGATTAAGAAAATCTTCTGGTATCTTTAGCTGCTAAAATTTCTGTGGTGAGATATTCTAAATTATACAAAAATTAGTAGAAAAATTGCCTTGCTTTCACATGTAGATATGAATTTGTTTACAGTTACCAGGCTCTGTACCGAAAATTCCAGGCTTAGTAATATTTCCATGTGCAAGCTTAGTGCTTCTAGATCGTAGATTAGTTCATGGATTAATAGTTCTGCTGCAATATCTGGCTGGCATTCGATAAATTTCGGAAACTGAAATTGACAGAAGTGGGTTAATGTGTTTTCTACGTTTTTTTTTCTCGAAATCGTCAAAGTTGACATCTGATAGCTGAAAAGTGTTTCGAGCTCCAAAAAATAGTTCTTTTCACGTCTTCAAACAACCTAGTTAAACGAAGGTAGGTCTGAGAAGTGATAAAAACCCACAAGACTATCGAGCCCCCATCGCCCCCGTAAGGGGGCGACCGAGGCTTGAGAGTTAGAGAGTTATAGTTACAAACTTAGCTACAAGATGAATCCGAGCAATACTCTCGAGAAATAATTGCATCTAGAGGCACTTTTTGCTTTGGTCCAGTAAGGAGACGGGTGAATGGCCTTTCAAATTAGCGGCCTACTATTATTCCCTTCCTCTTCCGATACAGCCCTTATTCCCCTCTCAGTTAATTTTGGCCCCTTCATACCAAAATTGTTTCTTAAAAGTGGTTTTAAGCACATTTAGTAAAACTTGATTGTGGGGGGAGAGGGGCGTATAGGGTCAAAATTTTTATACAACTTTGATTGAAAAATATAAGACGAGACTCAGATGTAGCAAACTTTTTAATAAAAATGAAGTAGAAAATGGCCTACATCATCCACCAAGGTGATGCCTTTAAATATTTCATGGTCTTCTGCGACTGCCGCTGTCAATTTGGCTACATCCACTCTGGACAAGGTTGCGCCTGAACCATTGGCTATTTTTTTCAAGCACTCCCTGGCGTGAGTTCGGGCGTCAGCCGCCTCTAGGGAAGCAGATGATTGAGCAGGAAACAGCTTTTCACATGGGCCATTTTGCGTCTTGGGTGTGTATTCACTGCCTGAAACACTCAAAAGATAAGCTCAATGAAGAAATGTTTAATTAACTTACTACAAGTAGAGGATCCAATCTCTGGAGTAAACTGTCCTTTTCTCATATTAATGGAAGGTGAGGGAGGAGCACTGGAACGTGTGCTTATCCTCAAAGCGGAACTGCCTAGAGTTTTTTCGAGAGGACGCATCTTCTCCTGGTTCCACTCTTCATCCTTCAGCCAATCGTCCGGCACTTGCTCTGGCTCTATTAGAGAGGGGTAGATGAATTGGAACTAGAAACAAATACAAATACATTTTTCTTTCTCAACAACACTCTTACCTCATCTTCACAAGGTGGCATTATAGAAGGCTCAATGCGAACAAAAGGAGGAGGCGCTAGACTGTAGACCAGCCGTGTTCTAGGAGCCATCAACCAAGGTTCTAGCGGAGGAAAGGTGTTTGTGCTGAAATAAAATAAATATGACAGGGCTTTAAGTTCGGAAAACGGTTATTTCGTACGCGATTATTACGTGTCCTATATGCTTATACACCTCCAGGCTATTTTAACACCTTAAAAAGGGTTAAGCGAGTAGATTTAACACTGCTTTGCGGTTAAGGCTGATATTTCTGCCACCCATTTGTGCAAACTTTTTTTTGCCCTTTTACCATGTTTGCTTTTTTTTAAGTGCAAAATTTTTCCAATTGGCTCAACCCTGTTTATATTTGTCTAAGCAGACTCAAATGTTTACCCTTTGGCATCACAAGAGTTGTCTTGCAATCCCTCTTTTCCATGCACTCTAAATAGCTCCAGTTGAGTGTCCAGCACCTCCAAATGCCGGCATATATCAATTTCCTGAAGTGGACACAAAAATTTGATCGAGCTCGGCTTGATTTCAATAAACTATCTTACCACTTTGTGACCACATGGCGAATCAGCCACTTGGACTGGACTTAGCCTAAAGAATTCTTCCAAAGCACTGGTGGAGTTGGTCAACAACCTATTAACAAGACCAGCTTCTTGTGGACTAATTGCAGGGAACTGGCCCAAATGTTGAAGTAGTAGACTGCTCCTTTGTTGCAGGGTTTGTTTTGTGGCTGCATGGTTGATAGAAATAAGGTGGTCCACATGGATTTTGACAAAGAGGAGCAGAAAAGGGTGGTTCAGAATTTCTGGATCACCTGCTGATGTCACAGTTTCTGCATCAAAAACTCCAATATCTTTCAGGCTGAAAAAAATACCTTCAAAAATTGGTAGGGCTAAAGGGTGTGGCTGAATAATTCTTTGTAATTTTTCTTTGGATTAATGTGTTATCTTTTTTATACAAACTGCCAGTTCCTATCCAACGGGTCCAGAGATTCCAGGGGATTTAGGGAGTCCAGGAGGTCCAGGAAGTACAGGGGGTCCAAAGAGTCCAGGAGGACTAGGGAGTCCAGGGGGTTCAAAGGGTCCGGAAGATTCAGCGGATCCAGGGAGACTAGCTAGTCCAGGTTTTAAGGGGATCATAATGTCCTTTAGTTTTTTTCATGACTTAGATTTCATTAAAAATACCGGACCCTATTCCATTAAAGCAACGCGTAAGCGAAACACTAACCGATAAATGAGATAGACAATAACAAGTCGTTGAGTGACATTAACGATGGCATTGCACTCCTGGTAGCAAGCCACCAGGTTTAAACAGACAGACACTGCATCTTTACCACGAAAAAGCTAAATATTTATGAAAAGAATTAATGAAAAAAATTCTCTTAATTAAATATATAATTCACTTTGCAAAACTGGTCGCCAATCACAGAGAAAGAGTCGGCTCGTCTAGTGCACAACCTGAATCAAACCATTTTTGAGTAATCGCAATGGGGATAGCAAAGCAACTTACGCGTAGATATTAGAGAAGTCTTTAGCATTAAAGTCCACTTCCATGCGGAAATCACAAATATTTTAGAAAATAGTTTGAGAATTGACAAATGATTTTGTTGCTTACGTCATTGACACCTTACCAGACTGAGAAACGGAAAATTTGCGTTTCTGGCTGTTAGAAAAGTTCTTAGAAGACAATCAAGAGTGATAATTTTGAAGAAAAGTGTTGTTTGAAAGAAATTTTGTCTCGGAAGGAATTAAAAAGTAGATTACTTTTAAAAAGTCAAAATATAGTGTGCATGGTATTTTTTAGATATGTTTTTTCTTGCATCATATCTGTTTTTGCATCACATATGATTTTTCTTGCATCACATGTGGTTTTCAAGGGGTAGATAATCCAAAAAGGATCATGGTTATTTCCGGGGTGTCCATGACCAAAGTGATACAGGATTGCTTACAAAATCGGCTCTTTTACATTATAATGCTAAGCTTTACTGGTGTTTCGGTTTGCATTGAAAAGAATCCGTGCAATTTTGAGTGTTTATTAATATTCAACCAGCAACCAAACTAAGTAGATGTTACTTGGTGTGAATTTTTTTTTAAAACCAGAATTGGACTTTTGCTTTGTTCCGCCAAGCTAAACAATCTTATATTAGGGAATTTTATCATATTTTGGTTACTGGAGCTGGGCGAAAAGAATCTTTAAATGCATTTATGGTCAAGAGTCTCGCTCGGATTTATCTCGCAGGTAATTCTGTGCGCGCATCTCTAACTCTCAAGCCCCCTTGGCCCCCTGACGGGGCCTCGAAGGCTTGGAGTTGAGATGCGCGCACAAACATACCTGAGACATGAATTACTCGAAAATAGTTGTGGATTCACGAAAATAGCATGCATACCAGAGCTTTTTTATGCGGTAGATCTCTGTAAAGAAAACTATGTATATAAGGAAACGTTCAAGATTTTTATTGTACATTTCAAGTGCTCAAATGTCGAAATAAGTGGTTCAGACGGTTATTCGGGTTGTATCTGTTTTATTTGTTTTGTCAATTCTGAGCTTTTTTCCTTGGTTTTTAATTAATAAGCCACAAGCAGCAATAGATTTTTTATTGTTCAATCAAAACTCTTATTCGCAGTAGTAAAAATAGAGCATTTGCAGCCATACTAAATATATGACATCAAAAATATGGTGAATAGAAAACAAACGAGCATCTCTGTTCCATAAAAATAACTCACTTACGAATCGCAATACTATTATACAATAAAGGACATACAACAATAAAAAAGTTCAATTTTCCATCTCAAAAAAAACACAAAATTCACGCTTCACACAATAGAATTTTAAACAACAAAAAAGAAAGCTTATTGGCTACATTAGAACTTATAAAAAACTAGCTCGACTATTTGAGAACTCGTAGATTTGAGAACATCTGTATCCACGCTGGTAACAGCGTTTGTAAAACTGGAAAGCGGGAATAAGATTCTAATGGATTATAACATCTCCGCCCCCAAAGACGGAATGTACCCCCGTCCTCTTTTCTTTTTTTAAGAGGATCTAGATGCAATTATTCTCCAGAGTATTGCTTGGATTCATCTCGCAGGTAAGTCTGTGCGCGCATCTCTAACCCTTCAAGCCTCCTACGCCCTCTTATGGGGGTGACGGGGGCTTGAAGTTGAAACGCGCACACATACCTGAGACATATATCATTCAAAAGTGGCTCTTTTTGTTGGTTAAAACATGTATGCATACCATGGTTTCCTTATGCGCTAGGCCTCAGTTTACCAAAGTATGTTCAACTTGACTCTACTGCATCATAAGCACATTTGGAAAGGCTGTAATTACAAGTGTGGGTAAACATACTGCCTCTCAAATTAGGGATTTCTCAAAAAGTCGAGTCGATCTTTTAGCAAATTTTAACACAGCTTAACACACTTCGCAAAAATTAGGTGTTCATTTGTTTTATGTCAAGGAACTACAGATAAATAGTCTCAAAATAAATAGTGCCAAATGAACCACAAAAGAGATGGTGATGCCAACTCAAATAGTCTTACTAAAATTGTGGTCCAAATAAAAAGATAACAAGGTTGTGATGCTCATGTTTTGCGCAAAAGAAGAGAGAGAGAAAAAAAATGTCTGGAACAGTGAAGCCAGAGCAAAAAGACGGAAGCAACAAGGTGTGTGAGAAATACGAGTCAAGTAAACAGCGCAGAATTTTAACAAAAGGCCAGTTTTTTAGTAATATCTTTCAGTTGCCCTGTTTCACCAGTTTAGTGGTTCACGGCTAACCTAGGGTGGCCTATTTTAAGCCTAAGGCTTAGTTGTGTGCCAAGTGTACTACCTGGGGTCTTTTGCCAATCATAGTGTCCCAAGGCATAATAAACATTTTTGACTTTCTAAAAACCGACCTTCTATGACCAAAAAATATGAAGCGGTATTTTTTTATTGTCTTTAGCGTGTTGTAAATCCTTAGGAGTGGCTATAACTTGTTACAACTTTGAAACTTTTGAGACAAATTTATGAAAAAACACAAGAAGGACTAACGACTGCTAGTATAGGGCCAAAATTTCTTACGACGGAATTTTAAATCGATTTTGTGCTTTACAAAAATGATGAAATCGGAGGGAATATCCAGCCCTAAATTTTAGTATTTTAGCTTCCTAATTTTTCAATGAGTCCTAAAAACTTGTCTTTTGTCAATTATGTACCATCAAAAAGAACACTTTTTACACACCATTTAATCCAATTAATGAAAAGAGGAACACTCTTTTTAAACCAAATGACTAGTTAGTTTGGCTACTGTTTCCTACTTTCTATCCAGAATTAATGACGCTAAACATCAACATGTGAAGCTAGAATGAGACAAGAAGAAACAATAATTACTAGATGAGTGGTTATTTATCCAACAAGTGTATATCATTGATTGTGGTCTCAGTGGTCGAAGCCTCCAGCCACAGCACTGGCAGCTGCGGCGTTGGAAGAGCAGGAGTCGCCACTGCGGTGGACATGCACACACACCCAGCCCCTCCCATTCCGCTTCTGCCACACCCGAGTTTCCTGGGCTTGACGGGTCCGAGCATCTCCAAAACTGCAAAACAGGAGAATTAGACAAAAACATTGAATCTTCGAGCTTATGATACCCTATTTTTCTTTCTAAAAAAACAAAAAGCTTCTGTCCGCTGGTTTTTCAGCTATTATACACTCGCCTTTTACGACCAAAGCCTAAGCCATGAAAGAGTGATACTAACAATTTAAAAACTTCCTTAGAATATGAAATGTCCATCTTGGGGTACCAAGGCAAATATCTCAATCGGAAAGCTAATTTTTGGGGTTTTTAATAAAACACGCTGATTTTCAAGTATTAGAATGATGAGAGAGCTCACCGGTCACAGTATTGTGTGAGTCTAACGTAGGCAATACAGGCTCCCTCTTCACCCATCAAATGAACATTGGGGTTTAGCAGAGTGGTGTGGATCTGGTGGTGTTTGCGCAAATGTCCTGTTGTGTTTCCCGCCGCTCCTACAATGGCATTTGAATTAGAGGGCAACTGGGCTGAAAGCTCATTTTCGTTTGCCAACGAAAAGTTTATGTTTTAAGGCATACCATGGTCAAAGTAGAACTTGTGAAAGTCCATTCCTTCGATCAGATTGCCGAGTGTCTCTGGCTCGAAACAGGTCATTGATGGATCACATAGTCGTCTAGAATACCATAAATCAATTGGTCTTAATTGGTGAGAAGAGCAAAAACTCACGCGTATGCATCAAAGTCCTTGCATGATATGGCATCCAATAGCTGCTGAGTTACCCGCACAATTTCCTGCTTTTGAGCTAAAAACATTTAATTAATTTTCATCTTCATGCTTCAAAAGCAAATTATAATTGGTCAAAAGACTAGATTTGGTACTTCTTTTGTTTAATCTCTGAAAGAAAGTACGGCCCAAATGAAAAAATATTATACTTAATGCAAGCGGAAAAGTGCAGTGATAAAGCTAGTGTTGGGAAGAGTCTAGACTCGGTTTGTAACACCAAGAAATGTCAATTGAAACTGGTCTTGTAAGGAATCTCGACAAATTTAGGTGCTTATTCGCATTCAGCCATACACCAACCACATGGATGTCCACCTGCGGGGAACTCTTTTTTCCCGCTTTCAGTTACTGAAAACACTTTTTATGTACTAAGCACAGTACTCTAACCAAGATTTAATAGCTTTTTTGGAGGGGGCTTATTGGTGCTTAGGCTGCAGAATAGACAAAAAAAAATTTTCATATGATAATTTCTATAGCGAATACATTGACGGGTTTGATTAGCTCGTGATTGTCAAAGTAACGAAATTTTTCAACTATTTTAAGAGGCTAAGCCTAAGAGATGTTTTCAGGAATGTTCGTCACAGTTCACAAATACACATGTTTGGGAGTCTGCAAATTTACGAATTCACAAGCTTTCTAGCTATAAAATTACGAGATGCTGGTCCGCCCCTTTTTCCTAATCTTTGAAGGGACTATGATACAATAGAGTTCGGTCATAGTTTCTCGACAACGTCAAGAATAACTCCAAATATGCATTAGCAGCGCACCAGCAAATAAGAATAAGAAATTTCTGTTGGAAAATTTGATGCTCCTAGATGAAGCCAGAATACGATTTTCGTAGAAATTGGATCGGCAAACAAAGTAATCTTGAAACTTATATCCCTAATTGATGACTTGTTGATGAGTTTCTAAAATTTGGGTAGTAATTTTAAATGAACTTAGTAGTTAGTTGGCTTTCAAGGGTAAAGGGTACTTTGGTGGACTTTTTTCGAATGAAAAAAGGATTCCACAGGATTATACTCCTCTTTGGCTATGAAAATAACGAAGATTGTTTGGCCGGCATAATGCAATGATCAACTTACATCTGGAGGAAGGTGAGGGTTCGCCTTTTTTGTTTGCAAGGGTAGCGCTGGCCCCGCCACCCTGCCCTCCATTAGCCACTGAAAGCAGTGAGAGGTTTGTACTGTTGGTGGCATGTTCGCCCAGATTGGCCAGCGGTTGGGCCTGGTTTCTCTTGAGCATTTTGGAGGATTAAAAAGATGCCTTTGGAAAATAAGTGCAAAAGAGTTAGGAAGAACTAGTCGACCATTGAAGCAGTAATGACCAATAAGAGGTTATTCAAACAGGGAATTTAATTACTGAAATTAAATGCTTCAAATTCTCGAGAAGGAGCTCATCATCAAAGACTAAATGGCTCGTGGACTAATAAACATGAAATAAAAAAAGTCTTTGAGTGCTATAAATGGAATATCAACAAAGACGGCCAGCAGATTACTAAAGGAATAGACAAGTACAACATTTGAGGTACTAGTTTTGTTTATTGTTGTAAACATACTAGTAATTGATAACCAGGTAAGTCTCTTTCAGTAAACCGCACCTGCTTTATGTATAAGCTTGACATTTCTCACTTTTCTCGCATTATTTTTATCTATCACCTAACAGAGGATCCACAACAATTGAGGAGATCATTTAGTTTAGATTAAACAACTTAAAAAAGCACTTTCTAATGAGAGACCAAAAATTAATGGACTCACAGACCTCAACATCTCAACAAGTAAGACAAGCCAAACAAAGAAAGGCAACCAAAAAGCTACAAATATGAAGAAACAACAATCTCAGCACAAAATATTTTCTAAGCTGCTAAAAACGCAAGCTAAACACAATCTAAAAATAAGTAATCTTCGCCACAGGGGGTCTTCTTTGAAAAAAAAACCAATAATTATTTTGATTCTTAAGTGCCAAAAATTTTTTTTGCGTTTATAAGAGAAGGAAGAAAACTCATGCAAATATTAGGGCAGATGGGCACCACTACAAGAGCTTTTAAAAGTCATAAAAAGTATATAGACCATAAACATACTTGACATACCGGGTGAGGCAAAAGTTGCCGACCTTTTTTTAAAATGTGATTTCTAGTCATGATATGTGCTCTATTAAACAGAGTATTTGGTGTCATTTAAAAGCCCTTTCTATGCTGTTTTATTTGATATATAATGTGAATAAATCTGAGGAGTGGTTTCCACAAAACTAATCACCTTCGACACTCATTGGACTAGGGACGACGGAGAATGGCCTTCAAACTCAGCACATCTCACCGTGTTGGACTACTTTGTCTGGCCGGAACTGAAGAAAAAGGCATGCTCAATTGCGGAGCTGCCAAAAATTCAAAGAATTGCAGAGAGAATGGGGCTGCTTCCGCTCGATATAATCCAAAGAGCTATCGACAACTTTCCAAAATGTATTGCATCTTATGGTGGTTATTTTGAATAGTTTTCATCGTTGTTGTTTGAATAAAATTATATGCCATTTTGTAGAGGAGAAAAAGGGCTTTCAAATGACACCAAACACTCTGTTTCATACAGCACATATCATAATTAGAAATCACATTTCAAAAATGGTCGGCAACTTTTGTCGCACCCGGTAAGAGACAAAACCAATTCATCACTAGAAAAATTTACAACTTCATAAATTCGTGGTCTCAGGCAGTCTCTCTTTTGGTAAAAGAAGTATGGAGTAATGGTCAGCCAATAGAAGGACCCCAGAAAAATGTAGAAATATCCAACCGAATTCATTAATAAGGGCTTGCTTGACTCATAAAGAAAATCGATAAAATAAAAAAAGAGTGGTGTTGGCATCGTGGACATAGTATTTGATTCCTTTGAAAAAAACAACAAGGTGGAGCAAGGAAAAGACTCTCCTCAGTAAACCAGCTTATAGCATAGGCAAAAAGAGGACTATTCTCTAGCAATACAGCTCCACAATGAAAAAAGAGGGTTTTTGTCTCGGGGGGGTTAAGCCTCTTCCTACACTAAATTCACTACTGGATTGTTGTGGAAAAGAAAGATAGTAAACGTGGCCTTGTTCGTCTTTATTGAGCTAGCTAGCCTATAATTCAAGCCACCCATCTTTTAGCTGTTGCTTCTGCTCAGCCAGTTTTGAGCCAGAGAAACAGAGTTTTTCGGTTGGAAAAAGCGATAAAAAAAGAGATACTGGTTGGGATGATGACTCGTTTCGTTGACTAAACTTTTTCCTTGACTCTATTAGCATTTGCTGAGCATCCAAAGAGGAAATATGTTAGTGGTTATTTGAGTGTGTCTCTGTTGTGAAACCAAAAGTTGGCTGGCACACAAGTGAGCAAACATATGTCTTTTTACACACTAGTGGATGGTTGAAACATTCACAACCAAAGATCATTGATTTTACACTCAAATTAATTTGGAAACATGTGAACAAATTTGACAAGCAAAAGGAGGAGACTGCTGGTAAATGAGAGGAAAGGAAAAACAAACCCGAACAAAATTGGGTACGCCTTTTTTCTTAAGCTGGTAGGCTTCTATTACCACTAGTTTGCTTTCTTTTAAGAATCGGCCCAAAACATTGACCGAGATGGTTTGAAAAAAGAGGGCAAAATTGGAGGTATTAGTACAGTGGAAAAAGCTCGGGCTTATCTACATGGCCCAATCAGAAAAATAAAAAAGGCAGATAAGATATATGAGACCACCTTTGAGACTAATAAATTAGCTGAGCCAAACACTCAAAACTAGACCATTTTTGGCTGAAGAGATTTTTTTGAACTTGCTCTGCACTTTCACCATGCTGGATTGTGTAGTGGAGTGCGCCAATGTTGGTAGATGTGCTGTAAGAGCATTTCTTATGCTAGGCACAGGAATTTGACAAGTATTCAGCAATGAGCCGATTAATCTGGGCAGCTCTCCAACACACATCCAAAAGTAAGAAATTTCGGCTTAGGAAACCCTAATAACGAATGCTAGCCGACTAATGTATAGAGAGGAAGAAAATAATGGCTGTTGTAAATTCATGAAAAATGATTAAAAATCACAAGCTCTGTTTAAACACCTGCAAGAGTCAAGAGTGAGGATAGAAGGCGTTCCATCCAACACTAGGGAGAATTGGTTAGGGAATGTGCATAATGAGTTGTGTTTCATCCTTCATTCAAAATCAATTCATTTTTGTGAAAAAGTGGCTACTCATTGGTACTTCTTTCTTGTCTCATTGATTACTAACGGGAGGAAAAATTACATTACAATAAAGAATGGCACAAAAAGCGAGGAAAAGTCACAGCACGAAGAAAAAAGTAGCAACTCAAACCTGGAAGGAGGAGGGCAGACGAGTGGTGTCCAGATGGTCTTGGACTAACTCCGGCTGTGGGTGGTGCTGGCGAGGGGGCTGTCGATCCCGTGGCTGCTCCAGTCAGACAGTTGGTGGCTGGCTGCTGCTGCTGGAAGCCCACTGTCGAAGTTTTGGGCCCCACAGTGTCCACTCGCACCACAGTATTCTCGTGCTTGAGTGCTGCAGAAGAATAACATTGATTACGCTTGGTAATTCACAAAAAAAAAACTGGCAACACATAAATGTGTGCAATATGAGTAGATGGACTTTTATCTTGATGAGAGAACTTGGAAATGTGAATTCCAATCTGTATCTATCCTTTTCAACTAGGTATTAACTAATGAAAAAACTGAAGTCGATTAAAAGCCTATTACTAAAAAGTCTTTGCGAATGCGTATACGTTGAGATTGCTTGCTGGAATGTTAGCATACTCAGTGGGCCATTCCACCATCGGACAATTTTTGGCTTAGAATTAAAAAGTATAATAGTTAAGCCTAAGCCTAAAAAGACCTCAAAAATCAACACTTTCCAGTCACATGCAGTCCGCTGATAGCCTATTGGATAGAGTAGAGACCAAGCGAGACGCTGAAAAAATTAGCTTTGGTCACTGGAAAAAAACAATGGAGACAGATGAAGCTGATTTCACGGGTTGTCCTCATGATGTCAATGATGATAAAAAGAATCAAAACATTAAACATCTAGCTTCTACGCTTCTTGACGAGACTCGCAAAAAGCAGTGGACCATAAAAAAGAGAAATTTCGCGAGACTAACTGTAGAAAAAATTTCAACTCTGCGAAATAAATTTTGAGCTTGACAAAGGTAGCGACAAACAGTGGTGCAGAACCAAAAATCTCACAACAATTAGTAGTGAAACAGCAACATTGAATCAAATAAATGATAAACAAGGTTAATGGTACTTTTGCTCAAAAATATCAAAACTTCTGAAAAAAAAAAACCATGACCAACTGTGCTACGTCCCTGTTTCTCTAATATCAAACAGAACGGTCAAGAGTACAGAAAGAAAAGAAGCGTGACATCTACAAAAGTGCTTTTACATAACAATGTGATCAGAAATAAGAAAAGTGAAAAATAAAATCTTAAATTGGTATGCTGGAGCAATAAAAAAAATGAAGAAACGGCTGTATCGACTATATAAATTGACTAAATGCACACAATCTTTCAGATTCTTTATTATACTTCTACCAAATGATTCTACAAAACTAATCTAGGCATCGATGAAAACAACAAAAGAAATGCCTATTAGACTAAAAAATGTGGTAATATGAAAGCGACAACAGCAAATATAGTGTTTGTAAAGCAGTTAGCAAAAAATATGAACAATTTGTTCAGTTAGTATTCTGACTGCTACGGCTGAGTTGCAGTCCTGAAAGTGCTTAAAACACTGGATCAGACGTTGACACAAAAAGCCAAACAAGCATACACAAAATATACACAAAGCGACTCTACTGCAATATAACGTAAGGGCTGTAAAAGGGTACTTCCTGAGTCTCGGCTGACGTGCGCTGGCCTACCCTAAGCCTAAGGCTTAGTTGTATACCTAAATGTAGTACCTGGGGTCTCGGCTAACCTAGGCTGAACTACCCTCGTGATTTCTGATCCTACTCGGTTGGTGTGAAACAAAATAGATAGATTACGGATAACTCGTGATCGAGAAAAAAATATTGGGGGTGGGGGGTGGTGGTCTATATGGCAGTAGAGCTCACAAAGCAAAGCGGACGAGGACAATAAAAAAGGTTGAGCTGCAAAGAACATATGGATATCTCTGTTAAAACTTTCATATCTTGATTTTCTCGGAAAAAGTCAAAGTTATCATTCCAGTCCACAAAAAGTACTGCGTATGATTTTATGTCGACAAGGGGGCGAATGGTGTATAAATACATCACTACCAAATACCAAATTACTCTTTTCTTCCGGAGGATGTTTTGATCAAAACACTCATGTTTTTCGCACATTCCAAAAAGCAACCCAATGAAAGGAAAGCAGAAAGACGATAGCAAATAAAGCGTTGAAAAAAGGAACAACAATAGTAATGGCTTCAAGCTCAACATGGTGGGGGGATCACAAACAACAGACACTCTCCTCAAGCTAATACAAAAACGAAAGAGCATATCAATGAGGGTAGAAAAGACTTGTTTTGGGAAAATTACACACACAAACATAGCTAAAAAATATCACCATATGATGCCACCCTAGAAATTAGTTAAAAAACCCAGGAAGGAACATAATAGAGCAGGAAAAGGCTAATGTGACCTATACCGAGTCCTTCCAAAAGTGTGTTTTGACCACTTTTTGAGCATATGACGTTGTTTTAAGGTTAGAAATATGTTTTTTGGTGGAGGATGGCTATTTTTAACGAAAAAGTTCTATATCCCTTCCCCTCCACAAATACTTGGCCTCTCTAGGCACATTGACCATATATTTTTTGACCATTTCTTATAGAGATAAAGCGCTGTATAGGGAGGGAAGAGAGGTAAGTGGCCACTTTCTAAGGAGGGCCCACTCAAGAAAAGAGAAGATCTTGAACATAGTTTCCTTTACAGGGAACTACCGCATAAAAAAGCTCGTTTTTTGGCCTTATAATAACCTTAGATACTTAAAAAGTGGTCAAAACAAATTTTTGGGCAGACTCGGTCTAAGTCATTTCTGCCCGGAAAAGCCCAAGCCGAAGATTTTAATCTATATTCCTTTTTTTACATACAAGAAATAAGGTAGTTGACTTCTGGTTAATGGATAGTTTCGGTTAACCGGCCTCTATACCCCATTTTAGACAATCGCAAAGTCAAAAGAAATAAATAACCTCCTTAAAAACTAAAAGCCAGTTGTCCGCAACTATGCATTAACCACAAGTCAACTACCCAAATAAGAAACCACATTAAAA
This sequence comes from Subanguina moxae, assembly GCA_000981365.1. Taxonomy (NCBI): domain Eukaryota; kingdom Metazoa; phylum Nematoda; class Chromadorea; order Rhabditida; family Anguinidae; genus Subanguina; species Subanguina moxae. Next base: position 22,594 of record BBSZ01008391.1, read on the forward strand.
ACTTATTTTTGGGGAATTCGTCTTAGAAAAAGTTGGTTGATAAGTAGGGGAAAGTCATTCACCTTTGTCTGCAGCCGCACCTCCTCCACCATCCTGATCATCTATGGTCTGCGAAGACTCGCTGCTCTCCTTGATGGTAGAAGGTGGAGCTTCCTTTTTGTTCAGCAGATTCCTGCCTGAAAATTGATGCTCTATGCTGAGGATATTAAATTCTTGTCTCTATAAAACAATCCATGTCTTCTTTGCTTTGGTCTTTCTTGATGTTTTTTTACTAGTGTTTTAAACCCAAACTAAGCCATGGGTATGGGCTAGCGCACACCCATGCTATGGGTATGCGCTGAGCCTACGACCTAAGGCTAAGGAAAAAGCAAAGCAAAAAATATGGATTGTTTAATAGAGGCGGATCCATTTCAGAAAATTCAGTTGAGTATAAGGCATTGGCACCTTTTATCATTTGAAATTGTTGTACACTTTCAACCATCTCAAACATATGACTTAAACATTTATCTAGTAAAAATAGTTGACGGGTTTTATTAGCTTGGTTATAAAGTGGTGACAATTTGTCTCCAAACTCTCATCAGGTCATTTTAAAAACTCGAGGGTATTATTCAAGTCTATGCACAGCTCTTCAGAACCCAGCAAAAAATCATTTTGAAATACAGCCATATAAATTTCAGTATGGACGATATACAGATCACTTCAGGTGCGACTCGCCTCGAATCCAACTCGCCCCGCCCAACTTGCCCCGCCCAACTCGCCCTAAGTGCCAAATTCCAGGACAAGGCCAGTTGGACCCGGAGTGAGTTGGGTGGCATGAATTGGACCCGGGACGAGTTGGGTTTTTACACTCAGTGTTGCCACGTTATCGCGGCCCGACTGTATCAAATATACCTGTTTCAAGTATTTCAACACTCGCACTAACCAAAAATATGTACTTTGGGTGTTTTGAAAAGCGGTACACAAGATCACCATTTATCTGCTCTAGCCTGCTGGCTAACTCAATTTCTGGGCTCAGAGTCTGGCCCAAATATTCAGTCAATCGTTGACTGAAACGCTTTATCTCTTCTAGTGCTACCTCTATGCTCATACTTTTTGTTTTAAAGACCGCTCCCTCTTGTTCCTTCTCATCTTGTAATGTGAAGGTATGCAAGACACCAGAAGAGGGGCTTGAATCACAAATGTAATCACACTCCTCTGCTGGAGACTCTTCCAGTTTCTGCTCTTCCTCTTCTGCATCTGAACGAGGGGCACTAAAAGAGTCTCTCAAACTTGCGTTCCCAGAGTCAACACCTGGTTCTGCTGCTGCTATTTCTCCAAGTCTCAAACTTTTTTCTTCCAACGAGTAGATTGGTTTCGTTAAACCTTTAGTAAGATGGTTTGAGCTGGAACTAGGAATCACAACACCCTTATTGGTCCTTCTAGGCCATTTTGGTGGAGGTGAGGGTTTCCCAGCTGGTAGGTTGATCCCTTTCGACTTTCTAAGTTGTTGTACGAAGAAGGCTGCAGGAGCCGAAGAAGTAGTTTCCTTCTCCTTGTTTTCATGATCATACCTATCTTTTTGATTCTCTTCCAATTCCCAGATTGGGGCAGAGAACCGGCGGGACAAGAAATGCACTTTGGAATTATTAACTGACAAGGGTTGTAAATGACAGGCAGGGTTTGAGGCTTGAATGAGCGCTGAGGGCTCTGGGGTGGCTTCATTCGACGCGAAGTAAACGTGCTTTACAGGAGAGAGCTTTGAAAGGGCATAATGAATAACGAGGCAAATGGCCAATGCTAATACTAGAAGCCACAGAAAGTGGAGCAAGTCTACAGGAAACATGTTAGCTTCGCAATCACTTCACAGAACCCAGACAAAATTGCCGTGGACGAGAAATGCACAAGAAACTGAAAATGGCCATGCATAAAACATAAACATGTAGAAAAAAACATTTTTGATGGGTTGTTAAATTACTAGCGTACTTTTACTCACTTTTACAAAGATAACAAGAGAAAAAAAAAGATCTTATACAAGGTTTAATATAGGACCAAAACTGCCTATCGATTCGATTCAAAAAGCAGAATATCCATCCAAACTGGAAGAACAGCAAGGCAAATTTTCTTTTTGTTTCACTTCTCCGCAAAAAAATAAAAGGCTGGGTAGTTGGAGGACCAATTTCAGTGATGAGCAAAAGCTATGGGACAAAGAAATTTGTTGCAAAGGTCTTTATTGCCAGCAATTTCAATGAAAGTTGGCAAAAATAAATCCAAAGCAGTTGTTTGGAAGAAGAAGTGTTTGTCTCTCTGATTTAGTTCATTAGCATCAGGTTAAATGGCTATTTCCTCACATTTAAAGAAATTTTGTCACTGTTGACAACAAAAGCTAGTCATTTGCATTGGTTAGCAATGTTTGTTCAATGCTGAAAGGTCAGAAAATTTCGAAAGAATAAGAAAAGAAGAGAAGCATCGCTAGTTCTCTTTTTGCTATGCCCAAGAAGGCTAGCCATAGGTTTAGATAAAGAAGGTTTGACCCTACTAAGACATACCCTCCCCAAAAAGAAATGAAGTTTTTCAAAAATGCTTAAAAACTATAGAGTAGCCCTTTTACAAATTGGTCCTATACTTTTCCCTTCCCATTCCAGTACAGACTAAAACCTTTTAAAACAGTCTTTTTAATCGTTTTTTGGCATAAATTACACTTAAAAATAGTTATTAGACACTTCTGAAAAAAAAAATCGATTTTTTTTTGGGGGGGGGGGTATATCCTAGTAGCTTACAAGACTTGGGGGGTATATTCTAGTAGCTATTATTGGCGGGGGGGATATTCTAGTAGCGCCGGAGGTTTTTATAAAAAGAGACAAAAAATCGAGTTTATGGACGAATTCAATGTACCCATAAAAAAAAAGAGCTAAAAGATAGTTGAAAAAGAAAATGATAGGATTAGATAGAGCTCTTTCTCCCTAAAGCCTGCAAAAAGAGGAAAGCTATTGGGAAACAGACGTAGACTTTGAATGGCCATCAAAAAAAAGCTATTTTCGCTAAAGAAGTGAACTAGAAAACAGGGAGAAGAAAAAATAACAGAGGTGAAGCGTCCAGAAAAAATTTATCATCTATATTTACAGACAATAACATAAAAAGAATGCGGCAATTTGAGAAAGATTAAATTTTATTGTTTTATTATGGTTTTTTGTGGAATTTCTAAGCAATTATCTACACATTTTGATATTTTCTACTTCTTCTTTTTTTGGCTTCATTTTTTTAAAGCGTAAATAAACTTCTTTCCTGATTCTTTTGTCTAAGCCGGTCTGAGATTTAGTTGTTTTCCCAAGAGTATTTATGTTTTATTTATTCTCATGGAAGTAAGCGCAAAAAATTTTTGAGCACTATATGCAAATGGCTTCAAAGCTATACTAGGCTTCTGTTCCAACGTATTTAGTCATAAAAATACCTGTAGATTTGCTCTCTTCCGCTTCATCCTTAGCATCAAAGTAGCAGGAGGATAAAGAAGAAGTAGAAGAGGCAAAGGAATTGCTGCATTGCCTTACCAAACTGGATTGGCTGAGTGAAAAGGTTGAGGAGCATGTGGTCTGAGTTGCGGCCAGCGAATCGTCCACCTCCAACATGAGCACATGGCTCCAGGCGGTTAGTTCCGCCAGTCTGCCCATACTCAACAATAGTTTCGCCGTCTCACTCTGTATTCCCAAGGATTTGGCTCTTTTCTTTTGTTTACTCTTTTTCGGCTTTGCATTTTTTGTGGATGATGATGTAGATGAGGCCGCCAGTCTTTCCTCTTGGTTTTCGGAACATGATGGCCGAGGTAGGTTCTGGGAACCAACTAAGCCAGTGAAAGAGCCAAATGCTGAGCGAAAAGAAGCGGATAAGTCGGACTTCATAGTGAACAAAGAGAACACTCATAGTTAGGTGTTAATAATGAATAGGAAGAAGAGTAAATTGGGTTGAATCATCCCTTCAAAGTTGGAACCAATGAAAATCTTGGAAAATGTTGAAAAACCAATGAAAATGTTGGGGTTTAGGTAGGTGCCCAATTCAGGGTTTCACGACCCACGGGCGAGAGACAATCAACATAATTTCGACTTTAGGCGACTACATGCGATTTTAATGAATTAATGATATGCATACGCAGTTGTGAAACCTATTTTATGCTTGCTACATTAAAGATATTTGGCGATGTTTTGTCCCGGCGATGCCATGTCCGGCGATGTTATGGCCGGCGATGTTTTGCCCGCGACCATGTTTCGGCGCGGCGTTATTTTGTTCGTGGCCGCTTTCCAAGAGGTTTCTTTTCCTTTGTGAAAGGGAAAATGTATAAGAGAAACTGTCTATCTAAAAATAACATGAATAATATGACAATAATAATAATAATGATATCAATAAAATATTTCCAAAAGAGTTAAGCCTTCTCTAGCCATTGCTGTGTCTTCTCAAACCCAGCACTTTGAACTTGTTCGATTTGTATATATACTTCGCATTCCAGTGTCTTTCACTGACATGCTTTGTATTTTTGATTCACCCTGATGCCGGCATCAGGGCCGAGTCTCTGGTGCCGGCACCAGAGTGGGGACTGGGGTTTTGGGTAGGTCTGGGGTTTTTTTTTTGAGTAGGTCTGGGGTTTTTTTTTTTGAGTAGGTCTGGAGTTTTTTTTTTTTTGAGTAGGTCTGGAGTTTTTTTTTTGAGTAGGTCTGGGGTTTTTCTTGGGTAGGGCTGAGGGTTTTTTTTTTGGGCGGGACTT
>BBSZ01008401.1:809-20366 GCA_000981365.1 Subanguina moxae
CCCCTTCCCCGAATCCTCAGACCTACTCAGCTATAAAAAGGATTGAGGACTGTATTGGGAGGGGGAGAGAAAAGAGTAGGACCACTTTGTAAAAAGGGCTACTCCACCATAGTTTATTGGGATGAAGGGCTGTATCCCTATAGGGAAAGGAAAGAGACAAGCAAGGGGCCACTCTGTAGCAAAAGAGAAGATCTTGAACATAATTTCTATTAAGGGACCTACCGCATAAGGAAGCTTAAGAGAAGGTATGTATGCTATTTTCATGCATCCAGAGCCTCTTCTCGAGTGATTTATGTCTCAGGTATGGGTGTGTGTGTGTGTGCATCTCAACCCTAAGCTCCCGCCGTCTCCGTAAGAGGGAGACGGGAGCTTAGAGATGTGCACACAGACTTACCTGCGAATACTCTTGAAAAGAAATGCATCTACAGGCACCTTTTGCCCCTGGTTCAGTAAGAGGAAACGAGTGAATGGCCCTTCATATTAGTGGCCTCCTATTGCTCCCTTCCCCTCCCAATTCAGCCCTTATTCCGCCCCTAAGTTACTATTTTGGCCTCTTTATAACCAAATTATCACTTAAACATAGCTTTTTTAAGCACTTTTAGAAAACTTGCAATTAAGCAAGGGATGAGTAAACCAAAAAATAGCTCTAAAAATTGGGTGGAGCGTGGTATAACCCACTAGCGCCGAAGTTTTTCTAGCAAAATAAGAAAATTCAAGGTTTAATCCCATTCCACCATCCTCATTCACTAGAAGGAAAAGAGAGAATCGAATTTATTATGGACCATTAACAAACACCTATTTTCTTCTTCTTCTTCTCCTTCTAAACCAAATGCGAAGAAGAAGAAGAAAAAAAAATGGGGGGACATGTCAAAAAGCGTGTATGCTCCACTAAAAGCAATAAGAGGATGTGAGAAACGAGGTTAGTAGGGATGAATAGAGGGAAATATTCAAATTTGAGGAGTAATACCTGTCTGGATGCACAAACCATACCACACCAACCAAAACTATTGTATGGGAATTGTGTCGGCTGGAGACCAACCACAATTATTTATCTCCAGTTGTTCACATTATTGTCTGCTCGTCTTTGTTCATGACCATTGGAATGAATTTTTTTGTTGTTGCGGGCATGGACACAGCTTTGTTGCCACATTATTTAGCTGGCTTTGTTTTGGCTGAGGAAATTAGGGTGCAGAGAGATAGTTATTCGGAAAACAGCTGCAATAAAGCTTTTTTGATGACTCATAGTTTATGCACAGTCTCAATGGTCTCATTTGAGACGAACATGCTACAGTCAAACCTCGATATAACTAACCCCTGAGGACCAGCCAAAATGTTGGTTATATCCAGGGTTTCGTTGTATCGGGGGCTTAGGAGAAGATTAGCCGAGGCCAGAGCAAGAAGACGACAGCAAAGACAGAGAAGAGAGCCAGAATTTTTAACCTTTTTGGTGTATGGGTGCTACTCTTTTGACACCTAGTTACTTCTTTTGGATGACCAATTAGAATTGGTTCCCAATTGCTCTTTTATAAATTCTGACTGCAGTCGAGCTGCGTTGAGCCGTCAGTGACGGCTCAACGCAAAAAAGGAGAATTGAAAGGCAGAAAATTTCAAAGTCAGAATCAAAAGCAGAATGATTCTGATTCTGACTTTGAAAAATTTTTATCATCATTCTGTTTCTGTTTCTCATTTCAAAAATTTCTGCTTCTGATTTCTGATTCTGATCTGACTTTGAATTCTGCCTATGAACCATTCTGCTTCTGATTCTTATTCTGATTATTGAAAACACTGGCCGTCACCCCTGCCTGCTGACAGAAGATGACATTTATCGAGGGTGACGGTTTATCGAAGTTCGACTGTAGTGAGATGGTAAAAATCTTTTCTATAGGTCACGGATAATTGATACAAAAGAACATAGCTTTTTTAACCATCCTAGAGTCTACTCAAACCCAGCATATTGTATAATTTGATCTGCCGTATAGCGTGTGTTCAGGTACAACAAATCGACACACGGTTTTGCATAAAACTTGTTCTGGAAAGATGGGATGACTTAGAAGACGGGTCACTCAGCATGAGCGTCAGGTGATGTCCGGATTGAGAGTGACTCTCGGTGTGGACTTCTACAGTCAAGCCGACACCCTTAAATTCAGAAAAATATTTTTGTGGCATTGTGTTTTTGACCTATGCTCTGCCAGTGTCTTTTGAGCATGTTATATACCAAAATTTAGCTTAGATTCTAGGCTACGTTTTGGTATATAACATGCCCAGAAGACACCAGCAAAACATAGATCAAAAACACAATGCCACAAACACATTTTTTTGAATTTAGGGGTGTCGGCTTATCCAGGTTTGACTGTACCACTAACTGAGGCAGGTGATCGATGACTATAGCGACGAGTTTTGTCTTTTGGTTGTGAATAGAAGCAGTAGCAGTATCTGAGCGTCTAGTCTGAGCTTAATCTACCTGTATAAAAAATGTGACATTAGCAAAAACAATGTGTGTGTGTGTGACCTCAACACAAACTGCTGCCACCACCAACCTCCCATACTCTATTCTGTCTTTTGGTGGAGGCAACAACGCTTATCTCTTTCTCCAATGAAGGATGGCTGGTCTGCTGCGGGCATTTGGGAATTGGTTTTATAACATGGTGTGGAATGGACCAGAAGCACTCTTGCCACAGACACGGCCTAGGCACAAGGGCACTCTTTATTCACCCACATAGATATAGCCCAAATTAGTTTCTTCTCTTCTCATTCCACTACCAAAATTCCACTGACGCATTTCTTTAGTTTTAATCTGGCTGTCCTATTCAAAGACTGCCAATATTCTTTGGTCGTCGATCCTCCTCTAATTGTCTGTTAATAGGGCATAGCTTGAGTTAATAAATCGACTCCAAAATATGTCTTCTCCTATTAATTTATCTGGTATGTCACTTTTGTGCAGACTTTTGTGTCTTATTTTTTTTTTATCACAACTTTTTGTATCAGACTTGTTGGCTGATGGCATATTCAGAATCAGAGAAAAGATTTTCAAAAAGTGGTAAAGTAAACATTCGATATAAGGCCCCCCCCCATGAAAAATTTTCACGTAAATTATGGTGTACAGCCCTAACAATAGTGTGATTCAAATAGATAACTTAATTAAGCATCATTTTTAGCATGTTTCCAATCTGGGCCAAGTAAGTTACCAGTAGAGCGGATGCTTTGTGTCCCCAAAATTTGGAATGGAAGTTGAAAATATATTTTCTCTTTAATTCCCTAAATAGAGACACTATGTTTTTGGTACCATTTGAAAGCCCTACTTCTCTTCTTTTCTCTTCTTGCTTTCAAAACTGTGGGGAGGTAAACCGCATAAGTACCAAGAATGGGCCTATATTCCACAATAAATGTTTCAAAAAGGCATTGGCAATTTCCCAAAACGACTTCGTAAATGTATTGCAGCTGGTGGTGGACATTTTGAGCAAATGGAAATACAGCTTATACAGTCAAACCTGGATAAGCCGACACCCCTAAATTCAAAAAGGTCTATCGAAGTTCGACTGTAGTGATATGGTAAAAAAAAGACTTCTTAGAAGGTTTAAGAAACATCATACTCTTTTCTATAGGTCACGGATAATTGATACAAAAGAATATAGCTTTTTTAACCATCCTACAGTCTTCTCAAACCCAGCATATTGTATAATTTGATCTGCCGTATAGCGTGTGAAACTGCGTAACGTTCAGGTTCAACATATCGACACACGGTTTTGCATAAAACTTGTTCTGGAAAGATGGGATGACTTAGAAGACGGGTCACTCAGTATGAGCGTCAGGTGATGTTCGGATTGAGAGTGATTCTCGGTGTGGTCTTTTGCAGTCAAACCTGGATAAGCCGACACTCCTAAATTCAAAAAAATGTGTTTGTGGCATTGTGTTTTTGACCTATGTTTTGCTGGTGTCTTCTGGGCATGTTATATACCAAAACGTAGCCTAGAATCTAAGCTAAATTTTGATATACAACATGCCCAGAAGACACCAGCAAAGCATACGTCAAAAACACAATGCCACAAACACATTCTTTTTTGAATTTAGGAGTGTTTGCTTATCCCGGTTTGACTGTATACCAATCGAGAGAAGAGAAAAAGGGCTTTCCAATGGCACCAGAAATATGATGTTTCAGTCTAGGTATTTAGGAAAAAATCAATTTTTTATATTCATTCATTCCGAATTTTTGGGACACACGGTAGCTCAAGATTTCATTTTTACGCTGCGAAAAAACATTTAGGAAACTCAATTCTCAACCTATGTCCTTCAGTAATGACCGAAGAGGTTTTTTTTATCCCACCATTTTCATCCAAAAGCATATATTTTTTTCTCTTTTCAGCAATTGAAACGAAAGGCCAAATGCCAAGCTCAAAGATGTACAGATCCAGTCGAACGATTTAAATATGTTTGTCTCTCAAACGGCTTGACCACTATAAAAAATATATTAAGGTTTGTGTAAGGCTAAAGTTCGTTTTAGAAACTCCTCCCAAAAAGCGGTTTCTACTATTTGGTTGGTGCATAATTATCCGCGCTGTATTGGCGCAGAGTCACTTCCGAGTGATTGGTGTCTAAGGTATGTGGGTGTGCGCATCTCAACTCCAAGCCCTCAACCCCCATTCGCCTCTGAAGGACGTGCCCCCAAGGGGGCGCACGGGGGAAATTTTTTTTTTTCACAAAAAACTGCCGTTCCCCACCTAAAAACATGTATCCTACACGTTTCAGGCCCTAAAACACACAACCAGCTAGTTGAAACCGCTTTTTAAAAGAAGTTGCTATGATAAACTTCGGCCTTGTGCACCTTCAACCAACTAAATTTGGCACATGTAACAAAAAGTTTGACAGGTTTCTTGACAAGGGGCGACTAACACTTGAAGAATTTATACTAATAACTAACAAGTGTGGATTGCACGTATCCAACGAAGATGCCAAGGCCGTCTTTGGGAAAATCGCTAACAAGGAATCTTGTGTAGCTTTCGATGATTTTTCGAATGCTTTAAAGGTATATACAGTCGAACCTGGATAAGCCGACACCCCTAAATTCAAAAAAGTGTGTTTGTGGCATTGTGTTTTTGACCTATGTTTTGCTGGTGTCTTCTGGGCATGTTATATACCAAAACGTAGCCTAGAATCTAAGCTAAATTTTGGTATATAACATGCCCAGAAGACACCAGCAAAACATAGGTCAAAAACACAATGCCACGAACACATTTTTTTGAATTTAGGGGTGTCCGCTTATCCCGGTTTGACTGTAGTTAACCTTTTTTCTTCTAAATGAGCATTTTTGCGATTCAGCCATCCGTCAATGCCACACGGACAGCTCTAATAGAAAGAGTGTTCAAGTTGGTTTCCAGCGGCAAAGAATACGCCACTTTGGAAGACCTGAAAGCGGCATACAACTACAAAAAACAGGCGCAATATTTGTCGGGAGAAAAAACGAAAGAGGAAGTGGCAGAAATGTTTCTCAAATCATTTGACGCCGAAATTCATGAGGATGGAATAGTAAGGGTGTTTTCTGTACTTTGTTTATTTGTACACTCAGAGTCCCAAATTGCATAAGTAGCCAAACTATGTTCAAGATCTTCTCTTTTCCTACAGACTAGCCCCTTACTTGTCCCTTGCCCTCCCTTATACAGTCTTTCTTCCCAATAAACTATGGTGGAGTAGCCCTGTTCCAAAGTGGCCCTATTCTTTTGGTTTCCCATCCCATCCCTTATCCAGCCCTGGACCCGCCTTTTTGTTCGTTTTTTGGCATAAATGATAGCTTTGAAAAGTTTTAAGGTGACAAAACAAGACTTCTTGAACTACTACGCAGCTGTGAGTGCTGCCGTAGAAGGCGACATCTACTTCGACTTGATGATGCGAAACACATGGAATATTTCTTGAGCTCCCTTGTAGATATTGTCTTCCCCTAATTACCCCCACACACATTTTCCCACTGGTCTGGCGAGTGAGGCTTGATGGGCTGGCTTATTGTTCATTAGAATTTTTGTTTATGCATGTGGAGGAGAGGAAGTGGCATGGCCAAAATTAAAGTTTAGAGCCAGCAATTTTCTAGTCTTTATATCACCAGCGCCTATATCGAGAGTTGGCCGTAATAATTTGGTTTGTGTGATTTGTACTCGTATAATTGTGGATAATAAAGTGATCAAACTGGAATGGAATCATGTTAGTTTTGACACTTGGAAGGGTGGCTAACAGTTGTACATCCTATTCGGCAGAAGCCGGGTACACCCTATTCTCTATTAGCACAAAGCTGAAAATCAGAACAAAAGAGAAGATTAGCCAAAGCCAGAGCAAGAAGACGACAGCAAAGACAGAGAAGAGAGCCAGAATTTTTAACCTTTTTGGTGTATGGGTGCTACTCTTTTGACACCTAGTTACTTCTTTTGGATGACCAATTAGAATTGGTTCCCAATTGCTCTTTTATGAATTCTAACTGCAGTCGAGCTGCGTTGAGCCGTCACCCTTGCCTGCTGACAGAAGATGACATTTATCGAGGGGGACAATTTATCGAAGTTCGACTGTAGTGAGATGGTAAAAAAAAACTTCTTAGAAGGCTTAAGAAACATCATACTCTTTTCTATAGGTCACGGATAATTGATACAAAAGAACATAGCTTTTTTAACCATCATAGAGTCTACTCAAACCCAGCATATTGTATAATTTGATCTGCCGTATAGCGTGTGAAACTGTGTAACGTTCAGGTGCGACGTGTGAGGACACAGTTTTGCATAAAATTTGTTCTGGAAAGATGGGATGACTTAGAAGACGGGTCGCTCGGTATGAGCGTAAGGTGATGTTCGAATTGAGAGTGACTCTCGCTGAGAGTCTCTCAGTGTGGACTTCTACAGTCAAGCCGACACTCCTAAATTCAAAAAAATGTGTTTGTGACATTTTGTTTTTGACCTATGCTCTGCCAGTGTCTTCTGGGCATGTCATATACCAAAATTTAGCTTAGATTCTAGGCTACGTTTTGGTATATAACATGCTCAGAAGACACCAGCAAAACATAGGTCAAAAACACAATGCCACAAACACATTTTTTTGAATTTAGGGGTGTCGGCTTATCCAGGTCTGACTGTATTGAAGTTTCATGTTGTCTACTCTGGTCAAGCAAATCTCTTGTCCTGAATGAGGAGCCAATGTTTCTATCTCTCTATTAGAGATAGAAGCATATTAGAGTGAGACGAGATACCTCTATTTTGGAGTATCTATTTTCTATTCTGATCTCTATTGATGAACCTCCCTGCAGAATGCCAATCGGTTCAAAAATTCAGTTTGAAAGTGAATTTCAGAGTGTGTTTGAAAAAATGTAAATTTTTGTCCATATTTGTTTCGAGGAAGTCTGCATGGAGCTTTTTTCAAAATTATTATCAAATCTTATCACTTTCGTTGGAAATAGAAAAAAAATTTAATTTTTTTTTGTAGTGAGCCTCTTCCAGATGAACATTGAATTGCTGGAGAAGAATTTTGCAGCTTATCCTGAAGAATGGGTAAGCTAACTTAGCCTTATTCTAAAATCTGGTGCCTTCTGGTCTTGGTCTCGCTATTGTTTTAGCCGGAGCATTTTTAATGTGCTAAAAAATTATTTTCCACATTTTTCGCATGCTGGTCTAAGTCGTGTGCCTTCCTGGTAATTTTTGAGTTTTAAAATTACCATCTACAAGGTTGTTGGTACTTGTGATAGGTACCAGGTTGTTTACTTAGGGCTAAAGCAGCAAAACGAAAAAGGAAAACCACAGCAAAAAAGCAACCGATTCTAGGATAGGGCAGAAAATCTAACCTGAGCATTCTTGAGCCTATGTTTATTTATACCCGATTTAGGACTGCTCTCTTGATTTGATGAATGGGATAGCCAACTGCTGTAAGTTCAATCGTTATGGTACACTAGTGGCTGTGGGAAGCATTGATGGGCGTATTTCCATTTTCGACTTTATCACCAGAGGAATTGTTAAGGTAAAGCTCTTTTCCCGTCCGCTTTTTGCCGGCATTCCATTGTAACAATTTTTTTATGTTTGTTGTGTTTTAGTCTTGGAATGCTCATGTAAAACCTATAATCTCTATCTGCTGGTCAAGAAACGGCAGAAAGCTCTTGTCTTCTGGCGGAGATGGATCTGTGGCTATCTGGTAATTGGGGAAATTTAGTTGTTGGGTTGTTTGGAACGTTGGTTTGAAATTAAATAGGTGGGATATGCTGAGCAATTGTTCAAGCAATATTTGTGTGGCATAAACATTTCTCTAAACTCAAAATCAAACTCAGTGTCAAATTTTGGCTTAGAAGTGTCATTTGTAACGTATTTACTCTATTAAGGCTTAATTGTAGGAACCCACTTATCAGAGGTTGCCCACTTATTAGAGGGTGCCCTCTAATTTTTTAGACTTCGCTAGGGGGTCCGCTTATTAGAGGGTACCCGCTAACTAGAGGGTGCCTGTTTAAATAGAGTAAATGCGGTATTTACTTTGAAAGAAAAAATATTAAGAAAAAAGAAAAAATATTGAGGGATATTAATCAAAATTTCCAAACAACCCCATATTCAAGCGCAATACGGTTTTTTTTTTTGATTTTAGGAATTTAATTTCGACTACTCAACCAATTCAACGATTGCAATTTGGTATTTTGAAATCCTTAATCAATATTTTAGCGTATTTCTTCAGGAATTGGTACATCCACTCAAATGGCTCTGTTTAATCCGAGGTGAAGTTTTAACAGCTCTCGCTATTACCCTATTTTCTTTAGTGAGTTCCTCCTTCCTCTTAATTCAAAATTGCGTTCTTGGAATTGTGTTTTTGATCTATTTTTTCCAGAACATTCTCAGGCAAGATGCCACTCAAGTCGTAGCTAAGACAATGGGATTAGATTATTAATTTCAAAAAATTCAGTTTGTCCGCATAATTTTCTCCGCTTCTGTATTCTCCATTAACGCAACCTCCTTTCTTCACTATAATCATAATAAGTTGATGATAATTTTATAACCAACCTTAGAGATGAAAATCAACTGCTGGTTTACTTGGTCAGCACTAGCTCAAACTCTTTCTCGTCTCCAATCGTCTACGACCTTAAAACAAACACTCAAATTAACTTGGAAGTGGGACAAAATGAGGAAGCACAAACTCAGAATAAGTCAGCTGATGAGGCTGTATCTGCTTGTACATTTGATAGGCGTGGAAAATATATTCTTATGGGCACTACCAAAGTTAGAGTTTTCCAATAATTTTCATGGACATATTGTTTTTACTTACAGGGCAAAATTATTGTATATGATGCATCCACATTGAAATTCCATTCTTATTGCAAGCAGACTGTAAGTGCAACCCTGAATTAAAGTCATGAGTATTTTTTTAGACATCTTCGTCGGGCAATCACCAGATCAAAAACTTTGCAGTTACTCGTCGAGGTGATTTTATAGTGACCAATTCGCAAGGTAATCCTGTGAAGCATACACAAATAAAAAATATTTTCACTTTTCAGATAGGGTAGTTCGTTGCTATCATCTCTCGCAGCTGTTGGAGACGCCGAATGGCACAGCTATTGATCCTCGGCAAAAGTTTCAGGATATGGTAAACAAGGTTGGTGCCTTATCTCCTTTATAGATTTCCAACCCTACTATTTTTAAACCGCTTTTTAGACTCCATGGAAATGTATATGCACTTCAAACGAAGGAGACTACATATGCGGAGGTTAGGTAATTTCTTTTCTTTTGTGCTAAAATACATTTTTATGCAGCTAGCACGAAGTCACATTCATTGAACATCTGGGAAAGGAACTCAGGAAATCTGATTAAGATTTTGCATGGTACAAAGGGCGAGTCGTTAGCAGATGTACAGTGGCATCCTACCAGACCAGTTATCTTGTCTATTGCTAATGGAATCGTCTCCGTATGGACTCAGGTAAATTGCTAATCTGGACTCATGTCTGTTGAAACTTCGGTACCACTGTATTATACCCCCCTCCCCAAAAAAAAAATGCTTGGTTTTCTAGGTACATTAACCTTTTTTTGGGGGGGGGAGTATAATGCAGTAGAGTCAAAGCTTCTTGTCAACTTTATTTTTATTCATTTTAGGCACATGTCGAAAATTGGAGCGCTTTTGCTCCCGATTTTACTGAATTAGAGGAAAACAAAAACTATGTTGAATTGGAGTCCGAGTTCGATTTTGCTGATGAAGATGCTGATGAAGAACATACCAAAGAAATAAGGGTAATTGATTAGTTAATTAGTATGAGATTTTTGTACAAAACTTCGCGTATACTTTTTTTATTGTTTTAGGACGAGGAAGAAGAAGTAATCGATGTAATAACGGTTAAGCCTTGTGCGGCTTTATGCTCTTCGGATGAAGAAGAATTCGAAGATTTCGGCACTGATTTGTACTCCGACAAAGGATCATTGTGGTATCTTCCGGTTGTTGCTGAACTTGATCACTTAGATGAAGCATCCACTAATGGATATTGCTCTGGTTGATTTTTTTATCGTATAAAAATTTATTTTTGAGCATTTCTTATTACAGAAAAAACGGAATCCAGGCCATCATCAGGTAATTTTAAAATTTAATCATCACCTAAAAGGTGATTGAATTTTCAGCCGCGAGGAAAAGACCGACGAATCCTATTGTTCAATCCAAACCAAGCAACACGTCAACCTTTAAATGCAAAAAGCCAAAATGAAAGTCTGTGAAGTGATGGTCATAAGTTTCCTGTTCCCATTGTGCTGTCTCAGTTAACAAAGGATCTAATAATTTTTTATTTATTGTTCTCGAAAAGTAAATATGTTGGCGAATAAAGGAAAACAAAAAGGAACACAATAGTGCTTATTTCAGCAATAATATTCTCCGTGTTATGTTGTTCTTGTTCGGTAAAATCAGTAGAAGCGCTTAGAAAGGTCCATTTAGCAGGGATGTAAATTCATGATGTATGTTGTGTTCTCTATCTTCAGCACATTCTCTCTCCTCAACTGCCACCATATTGTAGACGTGGTTGAATGAAGCTTCTATTATTTTCAATAACAAGGAGAAGGAGAAGCAAGGAAAAAAATTCTGATATACATGGGGCCCGCTGTACCCGCTAAAGAAACGCTTCGTGTTTGCTCTGAGCCTTTTGAAACTCAGAAATCACATCTATCGACCACGAGCATGCCTCTTTTAGCAATTATCCCGCTGTGTTAAAATCTCATTAACGTCTATAACCTTTAGCGATTAATTTGCTTTTTATTTTATTAATTTCTACCGCTTCTGAACACTAAAATTGCTAATTTAATCTCCCTTAGCAACACCTAAGTAAAAAAAAGTAATACCAAGATGAGAGAAAATGTCACCTCTCTCTTTCTTCTACCTCCTCAATCATAATAAAACAACTAAAACAAGAAGAATATACTATTCTCGCCCAAACATTCATACAAACTATAAGAGCACACAAGGGATGCGTTCTCATTCCAATGTTCTAGCAGTAGTGCAAATTTGGTCCAAAAAGCAGGTTTTTAAACTCTTAAAGCGTAGTTGACTTTACTGAATTATAACTTTACTGAATTATTCCTGAGTGGGCCCTCCTTAGTTTCACTTTCTACTGTAGCGCTGTTTGTTAGCCTCCGTTTAAATTGAAATTTGACCAAAAAGTGGAAAATTCGGAGATTCAAAATGTCCCACAGTTTGAATTTTTGTTGTCTCGAGAAGAATTCAAAATTTTGCAGTCATGACTGTTTCGATTCGACATATACAGTTTTAAATTTTTTTTATTTTGTCTTTCAGTGCCAAGCGGCATTTGTCGCAGGAGCGCTTCTAGTTTTTTTATACTATTTTTATATTTATTTTTTTTTGGTTGGGGGGAGTATATAGTTTTTAAGGGCGTATAATACAATAGTACCGCTTAGTTTTTATTTATTTCAAGATTTATTTGGTGAAAAGCCTGCTACAAATTTGGATGTGTAAAGAGTGCTAATTTCTGCTTACACCACTGCTATTGTTATGCAAAAGCACTTTCCTTCTCAAAGCTATCTTTACCTTTTTTAATTGATTTCAAATGTGGCTGTCGGCTTTATGACTGCCTGCCGTCTGAATGCGTAAATGGCCAACCAAATTTGTATGAATGAATAAGAGAAGAAGGGAATTAAGGCCTACCTCGATGTGTTTCCTAATTGATGATGATTAAAAAAGTGGGGTATGGAGAAGGTTGTAAAACCAACGCTTCTGGCTTTTTGCATTACTTGATTTTTTCAGATAAATTAGGGTAAGGAAGTGTTATTCTACTATTTCATTCTCCTACTTTATTTCATTATTTTGCTGAAAAGGTTTTTCTCACCTATTATAAAAGCTTCAGGTGAAAAACAATAGGCGTGGAGACAACTGCTTCCAAACAGCGAATGTGGCGCAATTATGCGGGTGACTTTTTTGTTATTAATGCTATTCTAATCCCACCAAAAGTTAGACGCTTATTCCATGCATCCCAATAGACTGTTTTTTTTTAGGTACTACTGTATTATAAAGTTCTCAAAAGCTACAAATTTGTAGGAATCGATTAAAAAGTTTCGGTTTTGCCTCCATCCACGAGGGGAAGGCTATTTTGTAGGAAAAGAGAAGATCTTGAGCATAGTTTGGCACTTTTGCTGTTTGTTACCCAGGGTAGGCTAGCATAGGTTAGTCGAGACCCTTAGGGTAGGTCAGCCTAGGTTAGTCGAGACCCTTAGGGTAGACCAGCCTAGGTTAGTCGAGACCCTTAGGCTTAGAGATCCCATGTAGTTCACTAGTTTTCTGGGTCTCATTCTAATTAGAAGCATTCAAAATCTTCATCATTCGTTTTTATGCGTCTGCACAAGTTAAACTTAAAAGAAGACAAACCTCGATTCAACAACCCCTTTTTTTGGTTTGTTGTTAAGTCGAGGGTTGACTTTAGTGTATGCAATATGTATAAGTTCTTATTTTAGGGACTTTTACCCCAAAAAGGTAAGTCAAACCTGCAATTTAACAAAGTGTCCGTGTTTTATTTTTTACTGTTGTTTAAGTGCACAGAGTGTGTTTGTAAAAAGTTTGTTATTCAAATGCACACTTTCCTCTCTTATTCACTTTGTCTCAAATTTCAATCTTTTGAACAACAATGATACTAAATGATAAGAAACTAATTTTTTCTAGTTGGGCTAAGCCTAGGCTGGACTATCCCTACCTTAAGCCTTAGGCTGAGGGTAGGCCAGCCTAGGTTAGCCGAGACCCTTAGGGTTAGAATTTATGCCTGTAAAACCCTCTTTAAAATACTCTAATTAGTGCATGAACAAGGGTTTTAAGGCTTGAAAGAAAAAAAACTTTGAAAAAACTGATTCATGGGAATGAATTCGAATGGATGTGTGCCTTCAAACTGAACCTTTAAACCGACATTTTTTTCGTTCAATCGACCAAGGAGGCTTTGTATGGGTGTGACTGCCGTAAATACCTACTTAAACTGCTGTGGGTGTTGAGAACTCATGGCCAGTTACCTGGGTAACAAGGCCAGGTAACTGGCTACTCCCACCCAATGAGGAATTAAATAAAGAAGTCAGTTGTTGTTCTAGTTGTGTTCATTGTTCTTTAATTGTTTTACGCTTGACATTCACCAATTTTCCCTTTTTAATTCCACAATAAAGAAATTAAAAGAAGCTTAAGGTCTAAGTAGGAGTCTAGTAGGAATCCCTGTGTAAAATTCATCTAAATCTGATAGAAGAATCTTGGGACTACCTACAGCAGTTCCAACATTCTATCAGATTGTTCGAAAAGTTGCCTCGCACTTGGAATTGGATGTTCACTCATCTTCAACTTCGGCTTTTCATGACGGTCAATAATCTGCAGAAGCATCGGCGACATTGCCTGCTTTTCCTCTTTGAGAAGGACATCAAGATGAGTGAGGCTGAGGCGACTAGGCAATAAATTCACTTTAAATATTACCTATCGTCTTTTTCACGTAAAACTAACTTTAGCCCCTAGTCAGAGCTGGATACACCGGTTTTTCGACTGCCTGGCGTGAGTCGAGCCATTCCTGAAATATCCGACAAATTTTCTACTAAAGCTATTATTTTAAAAAAATCCTGTCTTTTTCTTACTCCATTCTCTCTTTTTCTTTTTTTATAGTCTTTAACAATTTTTTTTGGAGAACTTTTATTTCTTTTCATGGAGCATTTACAGAATACGCCACCCACTCGATTTAGCAATAGAAATTTTTAATAAAATTTTTATCTACAATAAAGTTTGTGATGTTTTAGTCTAAAAAAATGCTGTTCCTCTCTAGGGCCTCGGTGACCAGTCGAAGTAATAGAGGTGGGATCGTGCCCAAACTAGGTAACTAGTATAGTAGTTAGTTTAGTGTATATTTCATTAACAAGAGCACAACCAACTCATACACGGAAGTGATTCTTCAACAACCTCCCACACTTTTATAGGCACCACCTTGTATTTTGCACTTTCCCTTGGTATCATTGGCAAGAGATCCTAAACACACTAATAAGCATTAGAAAAACGGTGGGATCGGCAGGAGAAGAGATAGACCAGTCAGAATGTGTACGATTCATGGGAGAGATTAAAATTTAATTTGAGAACTGGACTTCTAACACATAATTTCACATTCATTACACGACCCAACTAGGAATCGAAAACCTTTGAGATGGAATCTTTTGAAAGTCAACCACTGGGCCACCAAAACGCACAGCTCCCCTCTTTTTTTTTTTTGGCTTATAAATAACAATATTATTAAACAGCGAAATTGAAATACTTCAGGGACAAAAATATGAAATTTTTAAAGTCTAAAATATCTGGGTGGCGTATTCTTGAATCGAGTGGGTGGTGTATTCTGTAATTTACCGTATACACTATATTGATCCCCCCCTTCTCTCGTCAGGACGGTCGGTGGTCAACAATTTTTTACGGCTCAATAATGGCATCAATTTAGGGTAGGCCAGCCTAGGTTAGTCGAGACCCTTGGGCTCAGGGTAGGCCAGCCTAGATTAGTCGAGACCCTTGGGCTTACTATTAGAATTTATGCCTGTAAAATCCCTCTTTAGGTACTGACACCATACTCAAAAATGTAGCCGAAATTCAGGGCTATATTTTTGAGTATGGTGTGAGTACCCCATTGTCGGCTGGTTGAGCCGTGAAAAATGGTTGACCACCGACCGTGATGACGAGAGAGGGGGGAGGATTAATGGTCTGAAATCCATAAAAACTATTTTTTTAGCATAAACATTCAATTTCCAGAGCAAGAAAAGGCAAAACCTCTGCTTTACAGCACAAGGACAATCATTGGGAAGTGGAAAAAGACGGTTTTCTAGATTCATCATCACCAGCTTATTCCAAGGACCATCGTCGAAGGTCTTCCTCCATCTCTTCCTTGGGAGATTTGATCAGCTGTTCCCCCACTACACCCAAATTGCCATCCGAAGTAGACCATTTGGTAGGCAGATTACCTAGTGATCTGGTCAACAGCAGTTCTTATTCCTCCTCCTCGCCCGCTTTGAATCTAGACAAAGAGGGTAATTCGTCTGTGTCAAAGCCACCTTCTAGAGAGACTTTTTCGTCAGCAACAACCACCAGAGAGACTTCAGCGTTGAGATCCAGACCACCGACCAGCACAACTTTTGTGCGCAAACAGACAGACTCTTTGTCCCCTTCCACAGAGCCAGCTAGAAGCAATTCCTCGAGAGTGGGACTGCTCCCTCAAGGACTTGCTAGTCAGACCAAGCGAGAAAGTTTGCTGGCAGAAGGAGAGAATCTGCTACGTGGAGGTGCTGGCGTGCCTATTGAACGACTGAAAACATCCCCTCCACCACTGCCGCCTAAACCCTCGATGAGTACAATGACTTCTGTCAATGAACCTAATAAGACTGTAAGCGTTTATTTACAAGCTGAGCAAAACGTTCACTAGGGCATATGTCGAACTATCCGGGGTGAGGAATTAGCGAGGTTCGTCTCTACACCTTCTTGGGGTTCTTATAATCACTGCAGCTAGGTTTTTATTTTGCTTGTCCCTTGCCCTCCCTTATACAGTCCTTCTTCCCAATAAACTATGGTGGAGTAGTCCCTTGCTTGTCCCTTGCCCTCCCTCATACAGTCCTTCTTCCCAATAAACTATGGTGGAGTAGTCCCTTGCTTGTCCCTTGCCCTCCCTCATACAGTCCTTCTTCCCAATAAACTATGGTGGAGTAGTCCCTTGCTTGTCCCTTGCCCTCCCTCATACAGTCCTTCTTCCCAATAAACTATGGTGGAGTAGTCCCTTGCTTGTCCCTTGCCCTCCCTCATACAGTCCTTCTTCCCAATAAACTATGGTGGAGTAGTCCCTTGCTTGTCCCTTGCCCTCCCTCATACAGTCCTTCTTCCCAATAAACTATGGTGGAGTAGTCCCTTGCTTGTCCCTTGCCCTCCCTCATACAGTCCTTCTTCCCAATAAACTATGGTGGAGTAGTCCCTTGCTTGTCCCTTGCCCTCCCTCATACAGTCCTTCTTCCCAATAAACTATGGTGGAGTAGTCCCTTGCTTGTCCCTTGCCCTCCCTCATACAGTCCTTCTTCCCAATAAACTATGGTGGAGTAGTCCCTTGCTTGTTCCTTCTCCTCCCTTATACAGCCCTCAAACCCGTTAAATAGTCTGTTTGTTGGCATAAAATACTGTTTTTAAAATACTTTTGAAAGACATGATTTTTTTTTGAGGTGGGGGTTGGTGTGGTAAATCCATCCTCATAGCGCCAAATATCTAATCCAAACTAGACCACAAAATAATTTATTTATAAACCTTTTTTTCATTTCTCTACAACTGAAAATAACCTTACTTCCTCTTCTTACGGTAATAATCCTACCTCTTAGCTATACGCATTTCAGAGGCTATTAAGACAAATAAGGAGCCATGCAAAGTATGTGTAAATATAGAACTTCCCAATCCACAATTTTTTTTTTCTAAAGAGAAATTAAAGCTTATTGGTATGCCAATTAGCTCCCATTCTAATTTCTTTTGAAAGACGAATAGAGTTGCTTGAAAAAGATGGTTCAATGGATGTTCAATTCAATGGTCTTTCTAAGATCCTCTTTTTTGCGTGTTGAGAAATCAGTAATTAGCTGAGTAAAGGGTGTTACTAATCTCTTGTTATTGAGTTTATATCCGCAATTGACACATACTTACCTCTAATTTCCGTTGTGCCGCCAGCTTAAGGTTAAACTTAGGATTATCAAAGTGGAACTCTCTTCCAAGTAGCATTAGTATTCGTCAAATAATTGCTGTCTACATCAACCAGCCTACAACATACCTTCTATGGCTACTCGAAAGAAAGCGGTTGGTTTGGTTAGGCTGTGAAAATATTGCAGCAATCGTAAGATCTCATAAGCATAAGATTTCTTCTGCAAAATACATGCTCTGCCGTTTTCCACTTGGTTGAGAGCCATAGCTAAGATCGCGTACCAGTTTGCGGTAGAGACTCTCTCTGTCTCTTTCTCTCAAACCAAGCAATTGCTGTAGAGCAGAATGAAGAAGAAAGAGTTACTCGTACCAAAGGTGGTATTCTCCGGTTTGAAAAAACTCGCCTTAGGTTGGAGCCTCTCTCCAAGAATTTCTTGAGGGAAATGCGAGTGATCCCTTTGACGTAGAAACCGGCCGGTTTTGAAGTAAAGAAAAGACCAATAACCTCCGAAAGTTCTTGATACGCATGTTGACTTCTTCCTCCGCTATTAGTTAACCAATCGTAGTAGTCATTATCAAGATGAGAAGAATAAGACAAACGCAGCTTCATCATAAATTCCTGAAGAGGAGGTGATGTGACGCCATTAACAAGTCTTTTAACTCGGCTGTTATTGGCCTCCTTATAGTCATCAGATCGAGAGTGATTTTGAGAAATTAGATTGTAAATATTTCACAGGCTATAGAAGCAAATATGGGTTGAGCTCCTTGAGCGCCAATATATCGTACTCTCTCTAATAGAACCACCCCCCCCCCCCCCCCCTAATTCAAAATCGTGTTTTTGGCATTGTGTTTTTGGCCTACTTTTTCCAAACAAGTCTTAGGCAAGTCATTCTGAGCTACATTTTGGTATGTAACATGCTCAGAAGTGCCGTGGGGTATAATGTGACCATTTTAGTTACAAACAGGGATTTTTGCGACGAAGACTAGAGGAATCAATTGGTAAAAAGAGGGTTAGTAATCTAGAAGCGCACCTATAGTGTCCAGTACTACAGTCAACCCTTGATAAGCCGGCATCTCCAGGGAGCAGGCATTATCGAGGTCCATTTCTCGACAAAACCACTTCTCGGCCCTTTGCTTAGTACGCTAATGATAAAACTATGTGTATATTTCAGCAAGCATCTGGTCCCTCTTCCGCAGCTCCAAATGCAATCATGTTCGAACCAGCGACTCGTTCTGATCGTCCACCACCAGAAATGCCGACAACAGAAGGTATTGAGTATCCTCGAGCAGCCAGTTGGAGTAGTTCTACAGTGGCGGAAATTTTGAAAGATCCTATAGGTTATTTCAGTTCTCTCAAGTCTACTTTATAACACTTGACTATTCAGGAAGACAGGTAATTGCTCGAGAACGGCTTTGGAGATGGAGTTACAAATTATACATAATTTGAAGGTGTTTCGTTGTTTTCTTTTTGAAGCACTAGCCGAAGAAAATCTTCTATTTGTGGAGGCTATTGAGAAGCTAAAAAAGGAGAAGGTCGCTGAAAAGATAAAGGCGGGCATCACTGAACTGCTGGAACAGTATGGCTCTTATATCAATCTGAGCAGCGTGGCAATGAGTGTAAGTTCTCTTGAGCACTTCTGCAAGCTAATGTTAAAAGGGGTGTGCTATGTCCAGCACAAATTTAAGATGCTTCTTGTTCTGTGCTTGGGAAATGCGACCCTACTAAGATATGCCTATAATAGGGGGCCAATAATTTGAAGTGCCATTCACTCGTATATTCTTACAGGACCAGGGCAAAAGGTGCCGCTAGATGCATTTATTTCTCAAAACTATGGCTCAAATTCATCTCGCAGGCAAGTCTGTGTGCGCATCTCTAACTCTCAAATCCCCCTACGGGGGCTTGGAGTTGAGATGCGCACACAAGCATACTTGAGAAGAATGTGGTTATAATACAGTAGTATATTTATACACCAATGTACCAATATATCTTTGGTGCGCAATTCCTGTTCCTCCAAAAATAGGGTGTTTTTGCATGTCTAGAAGTGACACATCGCTTACCTACAATTTTTAGAAATTGCGTGAAGCATCACAAGCGGGTAGCTTTTTGTTCTTTTGCTTGCTTTCATTCTATTATTTATTTTTCAGATAATCCAGATCCTAAAAGTATTGAACTTGCTCATAAAGAGATATCGAAATTACTAGAGAACGATCAGTTCCCAAGATTTAGACGATCTACAATTTATCTCAGTATGTTAACTGCGTGTAAAGAATGTTTTTAAGACATGGGTTTTCTAAATTGTGATACTGGGTGAGAATGCCAACAGAAAAACGACAAATCCTTTTTTCGAATCTACTGAATTATACCCCCTCCAAGAAAGAAACCCTTTCCCCAAAATGTAGCTTCCACAAAATACGTATCCCATCCGCCCC
>BBSZ01008432.1:0-30954 GCA_000981365.1 Subanguina moxae
TCTGGCCTTAGGCAATCTTCTCCTTTGTTCTGACTTCCAGCTTTGGGTTCAAAATTCAGGCTCTCTTCTCTGTCTTTGTTGTCGTCTTCTAGCTCTGGCCTTAGGCAATCTTCTCCTTTGTTCTGACTTCCAGCTTTGGGTTCAAAATTCAGGCTCTCTTCTCTGTCTTTGGTGTCGTCTTCTAGCTCTGGCCTTTGACAATTTTCTCCTTTGTTTTGACTTCCAGCTTTGGGTTCAAAATTCAGGCTCTCTTCTCTGTCTTTGGTGTCGTCTTCTAGCTCTGGCCTTTGGCTACCTTCTCCTTTGTTCTGATTTTCAAATTATTCGAATCGCACTCTGTTTTAATAGTCTATTTTTTGTGACTCTGCGAGTCAAACACCTAACCCTGTTCAAATCCAACTAAGTCCTGCTCAAATCCAAAATAAACTGTACTTTTGCAGCTGCAAGACCTTCTTTCGCCGCGCTGTTGTGGTTGGTGATCGTAATTAGAGTTTGAAAAGAAAATAGTTTTTTTCTAGAATAATCGAAATTTTACATGTATGGGACAAGGCAATTGTGCTGTCAACAAAGGTTAATAGCACAAACATTTAAATAGCTAAACATTCGACTAACCACATCCAGCCAATAACTACAGGTGTTCGATGTGCATGCAGGTACTGCCGCTTCCACAAGTGTCTCACTGTGGGAATGGACAAAAATTGTGAGTACAATTTTAGTTGTTTAGTCAGGACAAGGACAGGAGAAAACACTTTAGTGACTCAATACTAGGGTTGGCCTCCCTCCCGTAAAATCGCTAGCGGGAGGGATATTAGCAAAAAATTTAAGGCGGGATGGATGACGGGAGGGATTTTAGGCAAAATTTAAGGCGGGAGGGAGGACGGGAGGGATTTTGGTCACTTTTTGGCCACGGGAGGGAGGGATGTGCGGGGGGGAGGGACGCGGGAGGCCAACCCTACTCAATACCAATTTCAGCCATTCAAAACGATCGGGACAGGATTGGATATACGAAAAGAACTCGTAGGAATCCTGTCCAAAAGAAGAATGGGTGTAAACCGACTAAATTGGAGGAGGATTTAATTGTTTTGGTTGACTCTCCCCAGCCTTCTTTCAACAGCAATGAGGACTGCCATGCCAAGTGAGGAGGGCTTTTTCCACCTAGTCACTTATATAGTCAACTGCTATTTTAGTGAGAGGATCGGAGGTGCGCCTGCTTCGGACATGGAAGAAGACGTGACCTTCTGTTTCCCCATCAAAGACCCTGAAGGCAATAGTCACCAGCAACTAGAAGACTGTGACTCCCCTTCCAACGATCAGCATACAGCACATAGAGCAAATGTAGGTTTACACCCCAAGGTTCAGACCCCAAGGTTCACCGGGCTAAGGGGACCGGGCTACATGTGGCCCAATGGACCCGCTAAAGAAACGGTTGGCTTTTGCTCCGAGCCTAGGGCAAAGCATGTATAATTTGCAGACTTCATTTGCCGCCATCAACTGTGAGCCGATGTTGGAGCGACTCACCCAGCTGGAGAACAACTTTTCGTTATTGCTGAGCAGGGGCGACATTGTGCCCTATGCCTCACTGGACGAAGCTCTGCTCTCTCCATCCAGATTTGCCAAAGCAGTCAATGTCAAGGTTGGCTGGTTGATTTGATTGAACAGTGTTAAGTTACAGGTTGTAGATCACCGATCCCATAGTGGCGCCCAAGCCAGGCCATGAACAACACAAAATGCCCTTCTGGAGGTCCAGAATCATAGCTCTGTACATTGACTGGGCCAAGACTTTTACTGCCTTCAGGAAACTGCCCTATTCCGATAAGGTTAGTTTGTTGGTAAGAACCTCCCCAGTCGTTAATACCTCCTCCCCCTCCCAAGTAATTGGCTTTTCTAGGTACATTGACCATATAAGAAGCCTTTTTTTTGAGCATTTTAAGAGGATGAAGGGCTGTATAGGGAGGGGAAGGGACAAGTAAGAGGTCACTTCCTGAGGAGGGCCCAGTCTGTAGGAAAAGAGAAGATCTTGAACATAGCTTTGTCAACTGGGCTATTTTTTATGCATCCAGAGCTGCTTCTTCTCGAGGGGTTTTTCTCTCAGGTATGAGTGTGTGCGCATTTCAACTCCAGGCCCCCGAGCCCCCGTAAGGGGGCTTGATAGTTAGAGATGCGCTCACAGTCTGTGAGTCACAGACTTACCTGTGAGATTAATCCTAGCAAAATACTGGAGAAATAAATGCATTTCAGGTCTTTCTTGCCATAATCCAGTGAGAAAAACATGGTAAAAGGGCAAAAAAGGGCGAAAAAAGTGTACATTTAGAAAATGGGAAGGTCTAGAAGGTCTGTTTTCAGACCGAAACTTTTCGTGGGAATTACAAAACTTGGTGCAAAAAGACTAGAGCTAATTTTTTTTGGCAAATACAATTTATATTTTACATTTTCTAGTTTGATGCTAAAAGGTGTTTATAGAGCACTTTAGAAAAGCTACAAACAAAATTACGGGGAGGCTACGTAAAAACACCTTATCCCTGCTTAGGCTAATGCCCATTCGACATTGACCACTAAAAGGGCCACTTGTAATCAGTCCATTTGCATAAAATTGTGGGGAGAAAAGACAATGATCAGTGCGAGCAAATAATTCGCTAAAGCCGGTTGCATCACACACCATTTGTAGGCTACGAATTGCAGGTGGCACTAATCACCAACCATGCTAGCTCTTATATGATTATGTGTGAAGCTTTTCGAACCCCAGAACTCATCCACGACTGTGCCATTAGCCAGGACTCTCCGAGGCAAGCACAGGAAAATACACACAGGTTGGTGGTGTAATGAAAATTAAAAAGCAAGCTCAGATTAGGAATCGAACCTTGACAAACTTAAATAAACAATACTAGCCTAGCTACCATTTCTTCAAAAATTTTTAAATGCGGTAATTTGAAAAAAAACATTTCTCCAATATGCATTTGCTAAAAATTTTGCGCCGATTCAAAAAGTTTTAGGTATTTTTCCATAGTCAGCCACATAACCAAGTGGATGTCCACTTGGTGCGAATTTTGTTTGCTTACTTTCAGACTGTGAAACCCTTTTTGACTCTACTGTACTTATTTCCAGGGCACTCTAATTAGTACAGGAAAAAGGTTTCAGAAGCTAAAAATAAAAAAATACTTGCACCAAGTGGACATCCACTTACTTGGCTAGTTTATGGATGGCATGTATAACAGAGTAGTAGCAAAATTTTAACTTGACGCTTTAAGGCTAGTCAAAACAGAAAATGGAGGTGCCTCATTGGACTTCTCGTCCTTGACTTGCTCAACCAACACAAAAAGTGATTGCAGTGCAGATGATGCAGCCGACTGTTCTGTAGATCTCAATAACCTTGGTAATCAGACATATAATAACAAACTATAGTAAAAAAAGCAAAGTCATATCCTTTGCCACACCTTATAAGAAAAAACAAAGGGCTTTAGGAACTCTCAGCCAAGTGGTAATGGAAGAGCAAGAGGGGCCGTGCAAACAAGAATACTCAATAGAAGAGCAGCCGGTTAAAATGGCGTACAACATGCACACCTTCTTCGACCCAGCCCTCATCCAGGATGGCAACTCGTGCATCTACACCGGAGTCCGCTCCCTGGTGGATGTGCCTCCCTTTGTCCACTATCCTACAGTCGGCAAGTAAGGGCTTTTGTAGGAGAACAGTAACCACTTGTTGGTATTCCAGTCTGAGTGGCCTAACACCTGTGATGGCGGCTATGATTGACTGTGTGATGAAACCGTTTAGAAGACTGAACATCACAACCACTGAGTTTGCCACCCTACAAGCTGTTATGTTCTTTGATCCAGGTGCTGTCTTTAGCATTTTGGGGCACAACTATAGAATAGCTTATTTGCTGTAATAAGCAGCTTAATATGGGCACTAAAAAATATTGTCGTTTAGATACGGAAGGCTTGGATGCAGCCAGCCAGAGGAATGTGTATGCTGAACAGAAAAAGATGATTATGGCCCTTTACAACCACATCATCCAAAACCATGAGAGTGGCAAAGCAGAGGACAGATATGCGTCCATTCTCCTCCGAATACCTACCATTAGGGTGAGGCTTGTTCCAGTAGCACTGTAGCTGTTTTTCTCGAGATTAATGCCGCCATCAAAACTAGTATTAGTATTCGAGTAATAACGGGTGAAGACCCAAAATCTGGACTCACTTCTATGCCTTGTTTCCAGCAAACTTTCAGCGGACTGCCCATTATTTCGAAAGCGAGTTCTGGCCTTTGGTTCTGCCACCTAGATTCTATATAGTGTGAGTGTGCGAAAAAAAAAGAACATTT
Organism: Subanguina moxae; assembly: GCA_000981365.1. NCBI lineage: Eukaryota > Metazoa > Nematoda > Chromadorea > Rhabditida > Anguinidae > Subanguina > Subanguina moxae. The sequence goes on from BBSZ01008432.1 coordinate 4,316, forward strand.
TCCTACGTCTCTGGGCTCCAACTTTAAAAATGGTTTGTCTTTACCCTAAGCCTAGCGTTATATTTCCAAGATCCTAGAGTCGTAATGGCCGTGTCATCTTGAGATTCGATATCTTGCTTCTCGATTGTTTAAGAAAAATTCCTCCGACTTTGGCCTTGTTACCATAGCGGACAATCTCATTGGAGTGTTTCTAAAGTTAATGATGACGAGAAATGCATAAGAGAGCCGACAGCGTAGCCATATCTAGACGGAATGAATTCAAAGCTTTCACCTTATGCACACTGACTTAAATGCTCACTTATATATTGTTTCCTCCCCTGTGGCCTCCGGCGGAGGCCGCAGGAAATTGGCTTCCCCGGCAGAGAATTCCTCCGGGGGCCAGCACAAGCCTTGTCCCATCCCCATCTGATACAAGTCATTGATTAGCTAGATAGGATGGTGCAATTTGGCGCCATTTTAAAAATGAATTTGTAGAAAGTGGCAGCTAAGAAGAATGAGTCTCTGCAAATCATCGACATGTTCAACCTATTCAGTCTCAACACTCTGGTCAAAGAAACAGCGCTCGGCATTCGCAAGTGCAACACCCCTGTCTCCTCCATGGACAACCCTAAAATGCACACCATCTCGCCGCCGACTATATTCACCACCCAGCAACAGCTTTCCGCTACTGACACCAAACTATTGGCCAAACAGGACATGATGTTGATGGACAGAACAGACCTGTCACAGGCGGTCAATGTATTATAGCCAGCTAGAACAGCAATCCTGTGTATATACTTCTGGTCTACACATATCACTATTTTTTATTGTTTTTGTTCACAACTCTATACTTTCAATTTCACTCCTTTAAAGGGTTTGAAGAAAAAAAACGTGTTTGCTCAGTTAACTCATGATAGGAATTAGAGACAGAAACAAAAAGGGTCCACCTCCGCCATTTTGATGAATAAGTTTTACAGGGTGATTCAAATTTTTTAGAACACTTTGACAGGCCATAACTTTTTTTTCCAGGGCAATATTCGACCAACCGTTTTTTGCCATCGATTCAGCACATTATAAGAATTTTTTTGGCATATCATGCAAAAAGCAAAAAAATTTTGAAACTTTTCCGAAAATTGCCTTGGTCCCTGTTATATGCCGTCTCGTATAACATCTGATATAACAAACGGTGTTATATCCGTTCAAAGTAACGTGCATGGCTCAGTGATTCGGCTACCCACTTTTTCGTTAGATCAATTGTCGCAGTCGCTGGTTCGAATCCGCTTCCTCATTATCTAGGACTACTATGAGATTGAGATGTAAAATTCTCGTTAAAAAGCATTAGAGGTGGTAAACAGTCACTTATGCCTTGCGAAATGCCATAAAATTGAATTTTTCGAAAATTTGGTATTTTTCAGACCACAGGGGGGACCAAGGCAATTTTCAGATATTTGGTATTGGTACCTATTCAGCTGGTGCCCTACCTCTATTTTCATAAAATTATGCCCATTCTGATTGAGTGGTATGATTTTTTCTAATCACTACCTCTTTTGTAGTCAAATTCGACCCTTCAAATCATGTTACGCCTAGATAGCCGACCTCCTTCTGATGCTTTTTCGGGCACCGCCACGTCCCATAGGCGTTAGATGCATCAGCAAGTCTATTAATTGTGTGGTAGGGCACCAGCTGAACAATTACCTTGCTATTTTTCAGACCACAGGGCGACCAAGGCAAATTTGGTATATAGCATGTTTGGGAGTCACCAGCAAAACATAGGTCCATAGCACAATGCCAAAAACACACTTTTTTTAATTTAGGCCCTAAATTTTAGGGTAAGCACTTATTAGAGGAAATACGGTAGTTTTGTTGTTTGTCTCCTCCTCTCAATTGCCCAACTCGCCATTTAGCTTTTGTTGTGTTAGCTGGATTGAATCCACCTTCTTTCTGTGATATACATTCAGTTATTTCCGGTCAGTAACTTGTGGACTGTTGTTTTCAAAAATGATTGGCTTAAATTGAAATCTCTCGTCAAATTTAACCGGGTAGGGGAGTGGTAAACTACCTACAGCCAGTATGATTGTTGATATCCTTCTACCCCAACATATTTGGTTTGTTCTTTTACAGCTTAACTTTCTCATTTTTATCAATACTGAAATCATTTATTTACAAAGCCAGAGAGAAAATAAATATTATATAAGGTGCATTGGCGACTCCTCCACAACAAGTACTACTTTGAAAGACTGGTTTGGTAGCTGAGATATGGCAAAAATAAGTCCTGAAAAAATTCTTTTTGACTTACTTTGGTCATATCTCAGCAACCAAGCGACAGAAAATAAGTTCTGCAGCTACTCTTCTCAGAGGAGGGCATTCAAAAGTACAAGTACAAGCATACGAATCTGGTCTCTAGTTATTAATCCAGTAGAGTCCTTCTTTTTAATTTTATGACCTTTATCAGACAGTAGCAGACATTTGATAAGATAAAATAGAATAGATAAGATATAAAAAAATATGGACCTACCATATGTAAATGGATACTATTCGATTCGGCAACCCGGAGGCCAAGCTGACTAAACGACTCTTCAGTTGTTTTACTAAAACATTTTATTCTTTCATCGTGCTTTCATTTATTTTTCCTTTGGCCTTTTTTTTCGTTAGTTTATGTGTCAGCGAGACATGAAAAAACAAGAGCACCTGCACAACAATGAGACGTTTGGTTTGTGATGGAAAAAGTCTGTATTTTGAGTCAAAATTTTTGACTTTTGCAAATACAGTCGACGCTCGATTTAAAGTTCGATCCACAGCTGGGTCCGACCATTTTTTTTCCTCAATTTTTGACATCTTTTGCCCATTTAGAAATTGATGTCTCTAAGGCAAAAAATCGCAAGGATTCTGAATTTGCCTGTCGTTTTTACACAACTCAACAATTTCGCCTTTAAAAAAGCCAACTCTCGATTTAGCGGACGCCTCTTTAGAAAAATGGGTCTGTTAAATCGAGAGTTGGATTTTTTGAAGGCGAAATGGTCGAGCTGTCTAAAAACAGCTGGAAAATTCAGAATCCTTGCGATTTTTTGCCTTAGAAACATCAGCATTAAGATTGGCAAATGATGTCAAAAATTGAGGGAAAAAAATGGTCGGACCCAGCTGTGGATCGAACTTTTTGAACGTCGACTGTAGCACGTTTGGCCGCTGGTTTTTTGTCTTGAAAAGGCTTATTCTTTTCGGTTGTCTTGAAAGGAATTCCTGTAAATTCAAAGCAATAAAAAAAATTGCTATTTAATTTTGTCATTTATTTGATAAGACTCGTCTGATTGTCGCTTCTCTTCCTATTTGCCCATCTGTAAATAGTCTTACTACATCAATTATAAGAGAAATAAGCGTCTTTATTTCACCGTATGCGAGCAAAAGCCTGGCTGATACTTATTGCACTGAGATCTCCCCTTTAATTTTTCTGTCTTGTTCCCTCTTTCTTGTTTTAGCTCTTCCTAAGCACTAAAAATAGGTGAACTCTAAAATTTTTATGCCATTGTCTAGTAATTCTTTTGGGCCGGACTACGGTATATGCTACCGGCTCCAAACGACCGGAAATGATTTTCTAAAGCCGTTTTAACTGCTGAAAGACATAAATTCGACCTTTGAGTGATTTATGTCTCAGGTATGTGTGTGCGCATCTCAACCCCAAGCCTCCAAGCCCGTGGAGGGGAGGACCCATAGGGGCACTTTTTGGGAAAATTTTTTTTTTACTTTTTGCCTTGGGGGACCAAGGTAAGCAACCTTATATTAGGGAATTCTACCCTGTTATGGTTACTGGAGCTGGGCAAAAAAGAGTATGCCATGGTCTTCCCAATATTTTTTTGCCCTATTTATCGTTTTCAGCAGTTAAGACGGCTTTACAGCATCATTTGCGGTCGTTTGGAGTCGGTAGCACATACCATAGTTTAGCCTTCTTTTGTTTTTGTAGTAACCTCCGATAAATTCAGTGGCCAACTCGAGCTGTTGTTTGAAATGCCAGATTTTTTCGATACCATTCAAGAAGATGTGAACGCACGCCAGTCTTCCAGAGCTAGATATGCAGCAAATGAAAGATCCAGCCAAAACTTGTGCACAGTTCAGACGCGTGAGCCAGCTACTCGTCGCATTGAACGAAATCATGAAGAGCAGGGTGATGACGACTTCTTTGCGGACTACCCGCCCCAACAGTCACGCCGCCCCCAGCAGCAGCGCTATGCCTCCGAGCAGAACATCAGCAATACCAGAAATGGTGGGCAAGCGCCTATAAGATCCAACTATGCCGAATACAACTCCAACAACAGTAGGTATGCCAGTCAGGCCAGCATTCCGACCGCGAGGAACCCCTATTTTGAGAGAGGTCGGTTGCTTTTTAGGCTGTACCTCAGGAATCCCGAATTTGAGGGCAGAATTTAGAAAAGTGGCTTGATTGCCGGGATATGGCTGCAAGTAAGCTGGTCGGTGTTTCTAAATGTCGATAGTCCAACTTTTGGTCATATCTCGGCAACCAGGTCATTTTTCACCATTTTGTTTTCAGATTCGGATTTGTGAGGATATTTTGACTGCTGGTAATAAAGATTTTTGATGCTGCTCGGTTATAACCCCAACCTTCTGCCCCCCATAAAAAGCTACTCAGTTACATCACCCCCCCCCCTCCCACAAATCGAATTTTTCCAACAAAATGGCTCTATTCTTTTTTCTTCCCCTCCCAACGTAGCCCTCAACCTCTTTAAAATAGTCTTTGATTTTTTTTTTTGGGAGGGGTGGGGAGTATAGCTGACAGGATTGGAGGGTATATGACCAAGTAGCGCCAGATTTTCTTTCAAACACGAGTATTTTTAGACAAACAATCAAAAAATATAAAAGAAAACCATGGCCAACTTTCATTTTACCAAATAACTACCGTATTCTCTCTAATAGAACCACACCCTCTTCCCTAATTCAAAATCGTGTTTTTGGCATTGTGTTTTTGGCCTACTTTTTGGAGACAACTCCCAAGCAAGTTACTACTCAAATTGTAGCTTATTGTTTTAGCTATAAATGGGGTGGTAACTTGCCTAAGACTTGCTCGGAAAAAGTAGGCTAAAAACACAATGCTAAAAACACGATTTTGAATGGGGGGCCTCTATTAGAGAAAATACGGTAGTAATACTACGTCTAATTCAAAATCGTGTTCTTGGCATTGTGTTTTTGACCCATGTTTTGTTGGGGACTCCTGCTCATGTTATGCACCAAAATGTAGCTTAGATTCCAGACTACGTTTTGGTATGTAACATGCTCAAAATACACCATCAAAACATAGGTCAAAAACACAATGCTAAAAACACGATTTTGAATGGGGGGCTTAATTAGAGAAAATGTAGTTTGTTCAGTGGTGTATTCACCAGGTGACTCTATTTTCTTTTTCAGCCAGCGCTCCCAAACCTTCGAAAAGCCGACCAATCAAGACCAATGACGAGTGGGAGGAAGAGGAGGATGAAGACAACACCTTTCCCCGTGCACCCTCAGGACACCAATTTGCTCGTGGTCGGCAGGAAGAAGCGGTCAGCCGGCCCAATCCAATCCACAGCTTTGCTAGTGATTTGCGACAAGGACTGGAGGAGACTGGCAGTGCTTCACGGGGTCTATAGGATTGTTGTCTTCGTCACCTTCTCATCCCAAGGTATTGTTTAGGTAGAAGTGAGCGGAATGGTGCACCTGCTGGTCGACCTCCAAAACCTGTCCAGTTCTCCGACTTTGGAGATGAGGACGAAGGTGATGGAGTGCCGATTTTGAGACAACCTGAGCACCAACAAGCACGTATGGTGCCGCCAAGTGTAAAGCTGAATGGTTATAGTGCCCTTGGGCACAAAGAGAACCATCAACAACGACAAAGACTCTTTGATCCCACTCAAAGTGGAGTTGATTCCTTTAGTCGCAGAGATCCCAAAGGTGTGTGTGTCTGTGTTCATTCTTCTTAAATCTTTTTATGGAGCAGCTTTGACAGTTACTTTTGTAGAAAGGCGTGAGAAATTCAAGCCTGTTGCCCTGAGTGCAACCGAACTATTCAATGAAAGGATGCACATCAAAAAGGGAACAAGATTCGATGAGATCTATGGTACCTTTGAGGTACAGGTGACTGGCGGAGATGACACTAAGCCGAAGATTGAGTACGTTCTACTACACCTAGGCTATAACTAAGCCTTAGACTTAGGGTAGATCAGCGGAGGTTAGGCGTGAAACAGCGTACACCATGCTCCATTTAGGTTTAGTGGTTCTAGGACTATCTTACACCAATACTAGCCATAAATGGCCTCATAGAAAATATATGTAGAATACGGAACACTGGATAATGGGAGTATAAATAAAGGATGCTACCCAACCCGCCCCGGGTTGAACTCGCCTAAGGCCCAACTACCCGCGGGTGCCAAATTATTTGCTAGCCGTCAACCACTATAAGCTATAAGCTGAGTTTCAGCTAAGCTGTCATGGCCTACCCTAAGCCTAAGGCTTAGTAGTATGCCCACTTTTGGTCATGGGAGGAATGACAGGAGGAATTTCGGGCCCCTGCTCGCAGCCTCTTGGGTCTGGAAGCCGTGCTTGGATCCCTTTGCGATGCCCCTCGCTAGGCCACCGGTCCGGTCTCTAACAGACTGTGCGTTGTGGATGTTCTCAATACCAATACTTCGACTGAAGGATTCAATGCTTAGAGTGGGTTATCCCCCTGTATCGGCCGATGGATCAGCCATAAAGCATGATCACAATTTTTTAAGAATTTTAAGAAGATAGATGCGAAAAGACACACAATTAAAAATAGAAGTTCTAACTTCAGTAATAGGGTTGTCGGATCGGATATCCGATTTCGGATAATATCCAGAATCATTTCGGATTTTTTCGGATATCGGATCGGATATCCGAAAATTTCGGATATCGGATACGGATCGGACATCCGGAAATTCCGGATATCCGAAATTAATATATTCGCAGAAAAGCGAAGAAAACGTTTATTGAACAAATTGATTCATCAACAATTACACATTCTCAAACAACAAATCAAAGATTTCTTCTGGCTCCTTCTCGTTCTTTTCCGCTGCATTCTTCAAGATCCCATCGCTCAATTCCGCCTTGATGATGAGTAGATTAGCCGCCGTTTGCTTTCCTAATCGAGACCTGAGAGAGTTAGCAAATAGAAGGCTGGCTCTGGAGAAACAACGCTCTGACGCCACGCTAGATAATGAGATTGCCAAGAATTTTCGAGCTGAGAGTGCGAGATTTGGGAAGCGAATTCCAAATACTCGTACTCAAAAATTAAGTCTTACCTCTTGATATTTACCTTTGTGCAGCCACCTCTTTTAGTTCCCGCCAGGTTCGGAGCACCATCGCGAGTCGCTGCCACAACATTTTTCTTCTCCACTCCGAGTGCAAGGAAAATCTTGTTGATCTTCTCAGCGATGTTATCCCCTGTGTGTTTCTCTAGGAAAGATTCAACAGCCAAGACTTTCGAACGGAACTCGAAGATTTCAGACAAGTAAGATCCAGCGATGCTAAACTTATCCTCAAGCGAGACAAATAACTCAAAGATAAAGGTATCAAAGAAGAGAGTGCTCCTTGTGTGAGAACTCATCCAATGTCAGCGAGATTTGGTGTCCCTTGACGAACGAACGCAGAATTTCGATGCACTTGCTTGCTTACCTTGAAACTTGTGCAGTGACATCGTGGCGAGATGGGAGCTAAATGCACATAAAAACAGCTTGACTAGAATAATTAAAAGTGAACTACCTTTGCCAATCCATAATTCTTTTTGACCAGGTGACGCAGGAAAGCAGACTCGACGACGGAGAAAGGCAAATTGCTATCCACAATGAAGTCGGTCAAATCGCTTGTCAATTCCTCACTTTGGTGCTTTGAGTGGTTCGGGCTGAAGAGAGTCGCAATTGATTCTATCTTTGCCTTCTTTCCTTCTTCTCTATCGCTTCCTTGTGCTTGGCTGACTTCAAGTGCAATGATAGGTGCGAGGTTGATTTGTCCTTGGTCTGCTTCAACTCTTCTCCGCAGATGCAAACAGCCTTATCGCCGACTTTTCTGAAAGATTTCCACACTTGGCTCGGCATTATTCTAGAAAGAAATTATAATAAAATTTTAGAAATTATGAAACACCTATACAGACAACTTTGAGATGACTCATTTCAAAAAGTCTAACAAAATAAGCCGAATATAAAAACCGCAAGTTAAAAAGAAAATTTTAAAAATTTATCCAATATTTTCAAATAAGATCGGATATCCGAAATTTTTCGGCTACGGATCGGATATCCGACAACCCTATTCAGTAAACTTGGCTAGACTACAGTCAACTCGACTAGGCTACAGTTAATTCAGCTAGACTACACTTAACTCGGTGAATTTTTTTTACTTGAATCGCATGAATTTTTTAGTCTCTGATTCAAATTTCAAAAATGATTCAAATTGCCAGCACTGGATGCGGGACTCCGACCCTAATGTTTAGTGATATTTAGTCATTTGCAGGTCCTTCGATACGTGCAACTTTTCGGATGAAATTCTAAAAAACTTGAAACTGTTGAAATATTCTATGCCGACACCCATCCAGAAACATGTCATTCCCTTGGTGCAAAACAAATCAAGTAAGCATATTTGTTTGTAGCTTGTAAAATATTGAATTGATGCCCTATACTGATTGTAATCCCTCTATTTTGTAGATTCGATCATGGGAAATGCAGAAACTGGGAGTGGAAAGACAGCAGCCTTCATTTTGCCTATCATCAACGAAATTCAGCAGAAGAAAAGGTTGGAAGAGTTGAGCAGCAAAGGAGGTCTGCCCTACTGCCTGGTGCTCGAGCCGACCAGAGATCTGGCTGAGCAAGTCAATCGGGACACTAGTGCTTTTGCTAATCGTAAGCTTTTGTTCAGCTTATTTAGGAAAATCTTTACAATAAATGGCTAAAATACTGTGGCACTACTCAGCTTTACACTACCTCCTATTTACAGAGACTGGTGTGGTGATCACAGTGACTTATGGAGAGACCAGCGTTCACGAAGACAGGCGAGAAATCGAGAGAGGCTGCGACATTCTCATTATGACAATTGGACGTCTCTGTCATTTCATTCAGGATGGCATTGTAAGCTGGTGTTTTTTTTCTAAGGAAGGGGAAGGGACGAGGAAGGGGCCACTCTGTAGGAAAAGAGAAGATCTTGAACAGTTTCCCTTACAGGGAGCTACCGTTTAAAGAAGCTCTAGTATGCATGCTATTTTTATGAATCCGGAGCTTCTTCTCAAGTTATTTATGCCTCAGGTATGCTTGTGTGCGCATCTCAACTCCAAGCCTCCGTAATGGGGAGACGTGGGATTGAGAGTTAGAGATGGGCGCACAGACTTACCTGCGAGATGAATTCGAGTAATACTCTTAAGGAATAAATGCATCTAGACGCTCTTTTTGCTCTGGTCCTGTAAGGGAGGCGGGTGAAGGGCCCTTCAAATTAGTGGCTCCTATGACTCGCTACAGATTATGACTCACTACATCAGCTCGTACTTAGTGATGTAACTAGCTTACCAACCAACAAAGTGGTTAGTCTACCCGTCCCCCACGTGATTCACCTTCAGGAAGTATCTTGTTCCACAACACCCTTTAGTAATTATGGGTTATCTCCCAACAAAACATTTGGGCATGCAACTAAGTTTTAGGCTTATGATAGGCCAGTGTAGGTTGGTCGTGAACTAGCGTAAACCCTGTCTCATCTAGGTTTAGTAGTTCACGGTTTAGGCTTATCTCACCACCAACATCACACATAAATTAGCTAAATCAAGTGTATCATTTACTTTAGGTGAAGCTGCACAACCTCCAGTACTTGATTCTGGATGAGACCGACAAGCTACTTAAGGGGGATTTTGAAAAAGTCATCGTTGAATTGGTCATCCAAAGTCCTGACTTGGTAAGTGAGGGTTAGAAAGAAAGGGTTCAAAGTCTATCTCAAAGTTGAAGGAGACTGTCATCTCTTGTAAAAAATTGTTTGATATGGTGGTCAGTGCTGTGCACCGCTACGCTTTTTATTCGCGCTGCTCTCCGCTTTGAGCACAGGGTAAGGGAGAGAGCAAAATTTTTACAAAACTAGAGGCAAAAACGAAAAATTTTTAGTAGCGGCGAGCAGGAACGGAATAGCGAGTGTAAGGGTTAGAAGTTAGGCAAAATGGATAGAAGCCCTTTACGGGGCCGAAGGGGGCTTGGAGTTGAGATGCGCACACACCCATACGTTAGAGAAAAATCATTCGAGAAGCAGCTCTGGATGCATAAAAATAGTAGGCATACCAGAGCTTCTTTGGTCCCTGTTGGGGAAAGTGTTCAAGATATTCTCTTTTCCTGAGTGGGTCCTCCTTAAAAAATGGCCTATTGACTATCGTAACTATATTACTAAATAAACCTTGATGCTTACAGCATTACATTGGCTTGACAGACGCAAAAGCCGGACTTGGGCGAAATTAATAAGCTTATCCACTACTTCACCCAATCATATGTTGAGTTCAAGTTTACATGTTGAAATCTTAATAAATTTTAGAGGCAAGATTATCGGACCTTCATGTTCTCAGCCACCATCGACGAGGATGTGCAGCGTTTCATCAGCCAGTACATCTCCGACTCTGCATTCTGTGTGAGCGTGGGCGAGGTCAACCATGCCGCCAGCACCATTGACCAGAAGTTCATCGAGGTGTTTTTTTAAATATTATTTATGCTTAAACGATTCTTAAGTTTAGGTGAAAAAATATGAAAAAGAGGATCTTTTGCTGGAAATACTCAAGGAAGCAGAATCCACCAAGAAGAGGCTAGTGCCTGGCGACTCTGAAAGAGGTGAATTATTACGTTTTTCAGCTTTCTGAAACTGAATTTTTAGAGGAATATATTCCTGAGCGAACAGTGGTGTTTGTGGCTCATAAGCGACAGTCCGACAGAGTGGCGATCAGCCTGGCCAGACAGGGCTTCAACGTGATCAGTCTGAATGCGTAAGTTTTATTTTAAAAAAAATTAAGCACTTACAGAATACGCCACCCACTCGATTTAAGAATAGAAATTTTTAATAAAACTTTTACCTACACAACCCTACTACGAATCGAAACCTTGTAAAATAGGGCCTTTCCAAACTCAGCCATTCGGCCACATGAACCAACTCTCCCTTCCTTTTTTTGGTCTATAAATTCTAATGTTATTAAACAGCGAAGTTGAAATACAAATTGAGTGGGTGGCGTATTCTGTAAGTGCTCCCATTTATTTATTTATTTAGCGACCGGACAGCAAAACAGCGCTGGGAGGCTATATACAAGTTCAAAATGGACACTTATCAGGTACGCCCTCGGCACCCCAGGCACCATTATACTTTCTTTTATTGATTCAAGTGAATACATTCAACGCTTGATAAATCAGCATTCCAATATACTGGATTTAAAGTGCCCGGAGGTGCCCAGTTATCGACGACTGACGGAACTTGTTCGGAAAGAGGGCCGCATTTTTGAACAATTAAAAAAAGCCCAGTTAGGCAAGCCATATCATTTAAAAACCTTTATTACTCTTCGAATACATCGTATTCCCATTCACAGTCAAAAACTTGGCGAATAGTAATCTCGCCATCAACACACACGAATACTTCACAAACATGTTTCCACAACCAATAAAGAGTGGTCCATCGAATCAGCCTGGGCGACGGAACTTTTTTTTTTAACGAATTCAGCATCGCATTTGGAATCAAGAAAACGAAAGAAGCCACGCAGATTTAAGCCTTTGAGCAAGTCCATGGTTCTAAAAAAGCAAAGTGCCATGATTATAAAAATCAGCAGTCGAGGACAATAAAAAAGACATAATAATGTACGAAAAATAAATGTTCTAATTTAATAACAAAATGCGTCGAAAAACAATGCATATTTAAATGCAAAATGCATATATTAATTAACTCTCAAAAATGCGGCCCTCTTTCCGAACAAGTTCCCGACTGACTGTGATATTAAAAGTTTAATGCAAAAAATAATAAAGGCGATTCATTATGGGGTGTTTCAATTTTTTGGAACACTTCGAGAGACGATAACTTTTTTCCAGGGCGAATTTTGACAAACTGTTTTTGCAATCGATTTAGCACGTTAGGATATGAGGATATGAGATGCGCCTCCATGTGGAGATGCCCATATTATGCAAAATTTTGACAACGTATTGTTTTTAGGTATTAGTAGCTACAGACGTGGCTTCTCGAGGTCTCAACTTACCGGAGGTGCAGCATGTGATCAACCTTGACTTGCCTATGCACGAGCAAATGTCTTACATACACAGGATAGGGCGAACCGGCAGGGCTGGAAATTCTGGCCATGCAACCTCTTTCTTCGACCCTGGCAGCCCGCATGATATAGAAAATGCCCCTTTTTATGTTCGGGTTGGTTTAAGAATTGGTTGAAATGAATATTTGACAAATAGCAAGCTTTAGACACTTCGAATTGCGGATATAGAAGTGCCACCCTTCCTTCAGCAAATAGTTGATTATCGGGACGAGTCGCAATTCGAGCTCAACCGACTGAATGGGATCAGCGCACAACAAAACTGCTATTAAGTGGGCACATCTGCTCAGTCTTGCTTGCTTTGAAAAGATTTATCTGCAAACTATTTTTGCATTTGTTCGTCATTTTACGGTTTTGCTTTAATAAAAATTTATTTTGCAGCTTGTGGAGTAAATTCAATTTGAGAATTGGGTGCATCTGGGCGTGAAATGAGCCCGGCTGGCTGAAAACAAAAGTAAAAATTGTCAAACAGCACAAATAGGTATGGCTGTCGGTTTGGGTACCCGTTTTCGGGTAAGGTAATTGGAGCCGAAACCAGGTTTTTTTCAGGTTTTGGTTACTAATTTGGTCCGGGAATCCGACAACCATACAAATAAGAAAACAAAAATAAATTGGTTTCTACTGTATTATACGCCCCAAAGTAATGTATTATGCAGTATTTCCTGCAATAAACGCCCACTTTGAATTTAGGTGGCGTTTATTATAGCAAATATAGTGTTTGTAAAAGTCTCCACTTAATTATAACAATTTATTGGAATCAAAAGTAAAAGTCAACAAAACAGGATCAGCCCATGTGGACCAACCAAAACACCAACATGAACAACTGCAAGAACGAAAACAATAACAGACGTAACGAGAAAAAGAAGATCCACCCAAAGAGTGCAGAGTAATAAAGTAGTCCGTGAAGAGGAGCAATAACCATTGCCCTGTCCACTCAAGAAAGATGCCTTTTTATTGATCCATATTAAAGAAATTTTTAATGCATTGTGTAGACGTTCTTCTCAGAGAGTTGAGATAGCTCTCCACTGAATTCCACACTGATTTCAAAGTCTAGATCACGTTCATTGCGGCTGTTCGGTTTGACTGCAAAATTGCCACGAATTTCCTCAGCCTTTTTCACCTGAATCTGGTTATAAGTATAAGAAAGATCAGAGTAAAAAGCATTGCCCACCGTCAAAGCATCTCGCAAATAGAAAACCGTTTGCTTCCAATGCGTGTAATGACTGTCAGGACCTGTAGAGAAACCGATTCGCTTGTGACATCTAGTGAACTCCACTGTGAAGAAGGTGACCAAGGCTTGGATGTAGTCGTTGCGCACTGCCCGAAGAGAAAATTCTGTAGAGAAGGCAAGATCGGCGACAGTCACGGTGTATAAGTCCACATCCTAAATGTGGAACATGAGCATAGAGAAATAGACTCCACTGGATTATCTCTCTCACTTAATTTTTGGTACTGAAAGTTTTACCTTAATAAGTGTGTTGTTGGTGACCACTTGGTTAGCATCAACCACATCAACCAAAGGCTCAGTGATAGCAACGCGGCGGATACTAGACATGTTGAAGCCGTACACATTGTCCCACCTAAAATCACATGATAAAAAAATAAATTAGAAAAAAAAGATTTTACCAGTTGATCTTGTCGTCTTTGTACTGCCGATCCTCGATTGCACAAATGTAGAGCTTTGCATTGTCGGGGAACAACACTCCATCTTCAGCCAACCACTTGTCCCGAGCAAAGATCACTGTGTTCAGCATGGACTCATATAGCAGGCAGTAGCCCATCCACTCCGATATGATCACATCCACCTTTAAGTTATTAAAATTCGTGAAAATCAAAACCTTTTTTTTATTTAAAGGCGCGAAAGGTTTTATAGGGAGGGGAAGGCACAATTAAAGGGCAATTTTTTACGAAGGGTCCACTCTGTAAGAAAAGAGAAGATCTTGAACATAGCTTCCCTCACAGGGATCTACCGTATAAAGAAGCTCTGGTATGCATGCTATTTTTATGCATCTAGAGCTGCTTCTCGAGTGGTTTGTGTCTCAGGTATGTTTGTGTGCGCATTTCAGCTCTAAGCCCCCTTCGCCCCCGTAAAGGAGCGAAGGGGGCTTGGAGGGGGGGTATAAACTTCGGGGAGAAGGGCATACCACAGGTTTTACCGAGAAAATATGCTATACAAAAAATAGCTAAAATATACAAAAAAAATTTCATTTTTAGCTCAATGAGATAACTCTCTAACCCCATTTTGGACAATTGACAAACCTTCTCAAATCCACCAGGGAGTTGGGCAACATCTTCCACTTTTCCATGAATGACCTCAATAATGTGGTCAAGTTTGTTCTCCTTAATAATTTCGATAGACTGCAGAGCCATATTGGAGAATTCCATCTAAAATAGATGGCATAAAATAGGTTTGTAGTCATGGTTTTAAAACTAACGGCATAGACTTTTTTGGCACCAGCTTTGGCCGCAAACATGGACAGAATACCTGTACCAGAGCCCACATCCATCACCACCTTGTCTTTGAAGAGATGTCGGTTATGGTAGATGGCGTTTTGATAGGTCCGTGTTCGAACTTCATCTTTGAGCATCTCCTAAAGACAAATGTTAAAGGAAAAAATTTCTAGATTGCTTTGATTAATTAAAGCACGAATAATTTTTTTGAAATGTCCAGCGATAATTAGGCAAATTTTCGGGAATATGGATACTTATTTGTAAGAAAGTTGTATTGTTCATGCAATCCTTCGTGAAAGTTCAAAATATTTACTTTGAGCCCCAGTGCCAGAAAAACTCAAACTAGTTTTTAGAAGCAATATTGTGACAGAAAAGCAGCAAACCTCATGAATCCCAAAATGAGCATAGGAGTCGAAATAATAGTCCTTGCTGGTCATTTGTGTGCGTTTATGCTTTTCTTCTTCGCTCTCTTTCAGGCAGTTGAATGTAGTCGTGTTGATGTCAACAACACTGCCGCCGTTGCTGTTGCTGGCTTGCTCCATCTGCTCGCTGTCCATAATAAGTTTGTTGTTGAGAATCAAAGTCTTCTTTCTTTCACACAAACTTTTGCTGCTTTCACAATTAAATTTCAACTAAATAGAAAATGTTTTTGACATGTTATGTGTTGAAAAATGTTGCTCAAAAAAGAAGTAGATCAAATCACAAGATGAAAAAATAAAAATGAGGCCTTCAAATCCAAGGAAAACATGATAAGATAGTGAACGATTTAAAACACTTTCAAGCAGATCGTGCCAAGACTGATTTTGATTGCAAATCCTAATATTAAGTGACTAACTTGACTGGCGTCTTGGATACTGCAAAGAGGGAATAAGAAGGTCAAAGTGGGGAAAACATCCCGAGTCGGGATGTTTTCCCTAACTAACGGATTGTTCGCCTTCGTACGGTAGCGACGGGAGCTCGGAGTTGAGATGCGCACACAAACATACCTGAGACACAAATCACTCGTAAAGCAGCTCTGGATGCATAAAAATGTCATGCATACCAGAGCTTCTTAACGCGGTAGACGCCAGTAATACAGTCGTACCGGAGTTAGGTAAAAAGAACATCAGGCTTAAAATTTAATTTTGTAACGGAATGTCAGGCTCCGCGTACTTCTGCACGCTGTACACAGAATAGGCGCTCCTAAACTGGCCTTAAACCTCACATTTAGCTATAAAGGCTTCCAAAACGGTAATTAATCGTGTTCCTCTTTTTACCCACCACCGTCATACCAACAGCCCTTTCTACGGCGCCTGCCTAATCGTAAGTTGAAAATCTGAATAAAAAAAAATATTACCAAGGGACAGTGCAAGAGGACGACAGTATAAAATTAGGCTTGGCTTAGGCATTAGCGAATTTTTAGGCTTAGGTTCCCGTTGAGTTTGCATCTTCATGCTCTTTATTTATAGCAAAAATCATACACTATAGTTGCTCAAAGAAACGGTTTGGCAATTTTCATTTCGATTCTTATACAGACGTCCTCTGTTGGACTCAGAACTTGATGGAAGTAAGATCCGTTTTCCCAGACTTCGATTCTCCTCGAGCCGGCTTTTGCACTGCTGTTCCAGTATCTTTACGCATTTTGGCAGCATGCTTAAAGTTCTGTAAACTATTGGTTTTCAACTAATGATGGTTCAGGCAACAACTACACTTACCTTGTTTTTCTTCTTGTCTTTACTCACCTTTCCGGGTTTCTTATCCGTATGTCCGCTCTCTTCATCATCATTTTCAGTAATGGCGTCTTCTTCATCGTCGTCCAAGTCTCTTAGTTCATGCTTTGCTAAAATAGAAAATTTCACGAAAATGAGGCTACTGATCATCAGTTATTGTTTGAACGTGCAGCATTCGTTATTCCATACAACACACAAGAAATTTAAAAGCTCACCTTGTTATTGCTTGTAAAGTTCTTGTACGGCATATAAAAATTTTGAATTTCCTGGGCATTGTAGGGAAAAACATGTGCCCACGCGTCCAAATGTTGTGCCATGCCACTAATGGACATGAGAATTCCCCTTTAATTGTAAAATAGTGGTAAAAAGTCTTTAAATAAGACCTTAAAAAACGTGGTACACATCACTAGTAACTAGCAATAGAGTTTATTACTCAAATGTCACC
Organism: Subanguina moxae; assembly: GCA_000981365.1. Classification (NCBI taxonomy): domain Eukaryota; kingdom Metazoa; phylum Nematoda; class Chromadorea; order Rhabditida; family Anguinidae; genus Subanguina; species Subanguina moxae. Next base: position 21,204 of record BBSZ01008432.1, read on the forward strand.
CACTTGGAGGGCGAGAAATAGGGCGGCGATCGTGGAAGAACATAACCAAACCAATCACAAAATTGATCAGAACCACAACGACGATAGCACCACACAGGACAATCCATGAAGTGCCCTTTAGCGAAAATAGCAGCTTGAATCGTTTCAGTTGATCCTAAAGAAGAAAAAAGTCACTCAATAATACGTCACTTACTAAAAAATATTACAAGCTCGACAGTAGTTCCATCGCAGTTGAAGCTCATAGTGACCAATTTCGGCAAAACAAGAGACTCTGAATCGCGTTAATAAAGGCCTATTTCTCATAAACGTTATCAAATTAAATATTTGGCCCGAAAGTTTTGAATGATTACGCCACGGCCGTTTTTTCGTCGCGCCATGATTATACCCTGTCTCACCTAGGTTTAGCGGTTCACGGCTAACGTACGCTGGCCAACCCCCTAAGTCCATATTTTTTACTAGTACACTTTACCCCCTACTTCTCTGGAGGTTTTAACCGGTAAAACGGCAGTTGACCACGGTTTTTAGAATGCTTTATCTTTTATTATCCCTGTTTCGGCAAAAAACGTTCACAAGTTTAGGTGTTTCTCCATGCATCAACAAAACCAAGTAGATATCCACTTGTGTGAATTTTTCTTCATTATCATGCTCCGAAACCCTTTTTCCTGTACTATTAGGCCATTCTAAGGAATGCTTGACAGAGGTAAAATTACCGTTTTATAAACTACTTTAAAATTTTTCTCAAAAAAGTGAGGCGTAAGACTCACTGTTAGGTGAGTGTGAGTTCTGAGGCTTAGTTATATATGGTAAGAAGTTGGTTACAATTTATAAAACCTGTTGTTGTTATTGTAAAAAGTTAATGAAAAAATATATGAAGCAAATATTTTTCGTCTTGTTCGGAAAAGTTTTTATCTCACCATTTGTTGCATCAATTCGGTTGACGCCTCCTTATAAAAAAGGGATCTTAGGGCGTGCCTTGTTTGGTAACATTCTATTTGATAGGCAGTAAATTTGGTAAAGAGTTGGTTACAATTTATGGTTGGTATTGGTGTGAGATGCCCCGTGAACCACTAAATCTAAATAAGGCAAACTTTACGCCGTTTCGTGGCCAAACTAAGCCTGAGGCTTAGTTATATGCCCAAAAATAAAGTATATAAACAAAAATAAAGAAAATAAAGTGTGTGGTTTGTACCGATATTAAATACTTAGATAGTTGGTGTAAAAAATTATAAAGCTAGAAAGAAAGTTTGATGGCAGGAATAAGAAGGGGAATGTTGTGGGGCAATTTACCTAGTGCCGAAAAAAGGATCCAACATAATTTAAAAGACGCAGACTAACTTTTGCAAAATTTACATTTAGATGAATTGACCTTTAGACTTACTGACTTTTAGATGAACTGCAGTCTGATGAATTGGCTTCAGATGAATTGCCAATGAACCTGTCTTAGCTACAAATTGGGAGGTAAACTGCCTGAAAGTCGTTCGGAAAAAAAGACGTCATAAACGCAATGTCGAGAACACAATTTTGAATTAGGAGGTCCTGGTCTATTAGAGAAAATACGTTAAAGGTATGCCTGATCAGCTTCCCCTCTCACCAAATCTCCACTACCAAATAGCGTACGCCCGAATCTCGGGTATCGTAAATATCAAAGAATGGGAAATAAATTTATTTCTAGCAAAAGCAAAATACAAACATCAGCAAAATGAGACTTTCTAATATTTTACTATGCGAGAATATGGATAATCTTTAAACCACTTCAGCCTTTTTCTTGGGCGCCCTCTCTTCGTTTTCTTGTGTAAAATGTCTTCATCTTCTAGCCTGACAGTAATTTCACCCAATTTAAAATAATTTCTTCGGCGTTCCGCACGTCTTACGACGTCCCTGTAAAATATTCTTCTCATATGGTTTGAAAAAAGATGATTGCATTAATCAGCTTACGATTTTCCAATGGGTAGCAACCTCTCAATTTGCCTCTTCAGCTCCTTCAACCTTGCATCGGTGATAATAGAATTGTAGAATTCGACTTGTTTATCTAGGTTGTCCCCACATGCCTTTTCTTCGTTGAGTTCCTTGGCGTAGCGAGCATTCGAATGATTAAGGAATTTCAAAACCTACAAGAATCAAACAAGTAAATGCTTTGAATAAACAAATTACTCACCCTTTTACAGTGCTTCTCGGGCAATTCTTTCAGCGCAGCGTCTAACTCCTGGCTTCCATACTCATTCGGATTTTTCCGAAGTTGAATCCATCGTCCAGAATGACCTAGCGATCTACCAAAGACTGAATTTCGGGTGAGCTTTACTTCGGCTGAAAAAGGTAGTTTCAGACACGGCCACATGAGATAAACCAAATGACAAACCACTTACAGTAATCCGCTTGGGTGCCAGAAGAGGTGATTAGGTAAGAGCCGAGACCGAGGCGATTTTTAATGATCAGTAAGTCTTCATCATCAACTGTCTTCTTTGCAATCTGAGCTCGAAAAGTATCCAAGACCCAAAATGAAGCAGTAATATGACTACGGAAAGCAGCTTACTTCTAAGCCAAAACCTTGTCCCGACGTGCCTTGTTAAACTTGTAATTCGCAGCCGCCACTTCATAAGTAGGCTCGTCTCGATTGTCCTCTTTTGCTTCAAAAACCTATACAAAAAAAAAAGGTGGTTCAATACATCATGTCAGAAAATTAGACTTACCATCATCTTAAACCTCTTCAGTGCATTAATACGTGCCTTCACATCGGAGTTATTTCTACCGGGCAACAAAAGAGCAATTTTGGCAGGACTATCTTAAATTTTTCAGAACTGATCTTAGACAAGTTGTAAAACAGCGAAAGTAACTTTTTCCAAAAATCTCTATGCCAAAGAAAAGACGCTTATGCTCTTCCCATAACCAAGGCTCATTTCTTCGTTTCGGATCTAGCACATTCATCCAACTAAACAGTTTTAATGCATTATTGCGCCATTTCATAAAAATATCACCGATCTCTGCATTGAAGCGAAGATCTTTTGTTGAGATGAGACGAAATACCTTGCCAATCCTGCGGACCATACTTGTCGATAATCTTAAACAACTCCTAAAAAGACAAAGGATAAGTACAAGACATAAAGACAAAAAAACGTTTCAAGATAAGAACAATCGTGCAGTAGCAATACATAATTAAGGAATGTGCACGAATTTCTGAATCGCTTGGCACACGCCTTTTTTAATGCAAAAAAAAAATTTATCGGCGACTGGCATGCCCAACTAAGGACACGAGAAACAAAAACACCTGATTCGAAGACAGCTCTTGTCCTCTCCGAAGGGTGTCCTTGAATGGATAGGCCATTATAATTTTGCTACAACTATACCAGATCTTCCTCCAATGTCCAGCGTCCACGCAAATGAGAGACCTTCAGACAACGTTTGTAGTGCCACTGACATTGCTCTCTGGTTCTTTTAGGAAGAAGCGCGCAAACTAAGACAGCTCCGATCAAAAGTTTAGTTCAAGACATAGTAAGAACCTTACTTACCCTTGCTCCAATTAATTGTGCCACGCAAAGTATTTTCTTCCACAAGTGATATGAGCTTTTTGTCTTCATCCGCCGACCACATACCTTTGACCCCATGCTGCCGTTGCAATAGAAGAAAGCGTTCGAAACAGTGGAATGGAGCCCTTGAAGTGCCAAGAGCTGCGGCAACATCATTCCAGTTTACTTGCGGATTGGTATCCAAATTATCCATAAGTTCTCTCAAAAAATCATCTTCTTTAATTCTCCACTCGGATTGATAGAATATTAGCGAAGCATCGTTGCACCATTTCGCACGTAGTTGCAATGCTGAACGGTTCCCTTCGAACTAATAGTCGTAAATGTAGAGAATAGGACGAAAGAAACTCTTTGTACCTCCACCGCACTAATTCTTTCCCAGTCAACGTCTTTGTCGCCAATTTGAAGCAAGACTTCAATATCAGAAAGACTTCTAAAACAAAGATTTTGTTCTTCTAGTTTAGACAAACAGACTTACTTCAAATAGCTAATACGGCGGCGAATTTTTTCAATCTCAGACATCCATGATTTTCTCTGTTCATCGGAAGTGTCTACCCCAGATGCCCTCAGCTTGTGCGTCACCAAACTTATTCTGAATTTAATGGGATAAAATAAGTGAAATCGGTAAACACAACGAAAAATTGAAAAAATCAACTTCGTCATCAACGGCGAAATCAGAATTTCACGCAATGATTTGTTCACGGCATTAACTAAAAGTTCACGATCTTCAGGGTTCCCTTAAAAAGTGTGATTAGAATATATGTGACCTAAAGCCGCTTACACTTTTGCTGCGCAGTCATAAGAGGATCTACTGGATATAGTTTCGATAGAATGTGTGAGTCGATATTCCAAGAAGGTATCTAAATCGAAAATTTGTGTCCCAATTCTTGACAACAAGATACCTTACCATTCCGAACTGGTCTTTGAAATAAGGTGGTAAGAAAGGCAGAAGCGCTAGAGAACTTCTTTTCACAACGCTCAGAGGCACGTTTTTATCATTTAAGCTTGCTTCAATGGTTTTCTGCAATCATTATTAGTTGCAAGTGTCACAGAGCCTCCCCGACTCCGCCTACGATAGAATATTGTCGAAAATATGGAGGTCGAAAACTTAGAGGTTGCAAAGCCTTATATGTCGAGAAATAGAGGGGCATATCCGCCTCTTAAAAGAAGCACACTAAATAAATTACCTGCGCCTTTTGATTGATCTCCAGCTCATTGGTAACTTTTTTAATAAGCCTCTCGATGTAAACCATGTAAGCGCTATTTACCGACATAAGTCTTATAAAATCAGTGAGTAACTCGTCATCTTCTTTGAAATCAATTTTCTGCGGTAAATAGTCTCCCTTGAAGTTAAATTGTCAATAGCAGTGACAAAGATTATAATTATTATTCAACCTGATAGTTATCCTCTGCGATTTGTAGAAGATCATCTTCTTCTTCCCCTAAAAATTTTATAACTTCACTAAGGCTTCAAAAAAAAAAAACACTACCGAAAAAATCCTCCCTGTAATCTGTATTCGAAGTTAAGTATGTGCTTTCCAATTTGATTTGATAACTCTCACTATCCATTTTATGTCTAAAAAAAGCAATAAGAAGGGTAAAAGCGACATATTACAGTAGATGCTCGATTTAACGAACGCCCAAAAAGTTCAATCAACAGCTGGGTCCAACCATTTTTTACCTCAAATTTTGACATCTTCTGCCCATTCTGATGTTAATGTTTCTAAGGCAAAAAATTGTGTTTTCGACTCAACTTTTCCAGATGACTCTCAGACGATTTACCAAACAAATTGAAGCTTATTTTCTCAGCTTTAATTTGGTTGGTAAAGCTTCGCGTACAATGAGGCGACGGCGACTGGCGATTGGCTGTAGCGATTTGGTGCGTACAATGAGTCGCCAGTCGCCGTCGCCTCATTGTACGCGAAGCTTAAATCGCCTGAGAGTCATCTGGAAAAGTTGCGTCAAAAACAGAATGCCAAAAAACGATTTTAAATCAAAGAGGTGGGGTCTTATTAGAGGAAATACGGTATGTTCTACGGGAAAATGTTGCAACCCTTTGTAGCAAATTCATCAATCATGATATACATTTGACTGAACTCCTTACTCAAAACAATCAAAATGTAGAGGAATTAATACGAGGAGATTAATAGTTTTTAGAGACTTGTTCAGGAATGTCAATTGCTTCGCATTAAAAGATTTCTCTTCTCTTAAGACATCTCTAGTACACCTAAAGAGGTGCTCACTGGCAACAGATGTAGACGATGCAGACAGGAATGCATGCAAAATTTGCGATTGGCAATCAGTTCAGTGGTTAATTATCTCTTTGTGCTCGCGAAAGAGAGATGTCCAAGTGTACTCAAACGTGTACAGCATCCACCGTCGGCGACAAGTACGGTCTTTTAAATATTTTATTTACAAAGCGAAGAGTATTTACAACAACATATGGACGATTCTCGCCTGAATTTCTACTTGGCTGAGATCAGCAAGTTCACTTCACCCTGAGGAGGACCGAGTTTGAATGGTGCTTCAGGCTCCGTGGCATCCGGTGCAACTTCCACAAATTGAATCACAAGCTTATCATCCTTCGGAAGTCCTTCCTTAAATTAAAAAGGATTCAAGTACAAATCCAAAGAAAGTTAACAAACTTACAGTGCGCTTGACATTAATAGACGTAGACTTTCCGGGCTCCACAAAACCATAGACAGGAGTGACGCGATAGTGATCACTAAAAATTTACATGGTAAGGCACAAGATTTGACATAACAAATACTTGTTAGATGAGCGGATCTTGAACGCGAGACGTATTTCGCTAGGATTGATCAATTGGTGAGAAGAAAAACCTCCATTAGCAGAAACTTGCATAGAAGGAGGATCTACCAACAGAGTTGCCATACTTGTTTTCCTGGAATTTATGAAAAAAGAAAATGTAAGCACGACTTAACGGCAAGCAGCGAAAACACACGACGCATGCTTTGAGCAATAAAACACAATTTTTTCCTATGCTCAACTTTTTTGGAATATTTTTGTCAAGAAGTGTAGCAACTACTATTGATTTTGAGGCAACCTATAAATCGTATAAAAATGTCTAAGTTAGAAGTCAGTTTTACTAATCACCAATTCTTGGCAGTTGCTTTACTGAAGTAGGTTTTAAAGTAAGTGTGTTGTGAAGTTTAACTATTCCAAAATTCATATCTGTCCATGGTTTAAGGACTGACATCTTTCTGCTGCTCTAATTACTTCAAGACATGGGGAACAACAACAATACTGAAACCGGAAAACAGGCCAAACTGGAAATCTATGAAACTCTCCGAGTCCAGGGCGTAACTTTGCTTGCAAAAGATCCCATCGGTACGCTCTTATACTTTCTACTCTAAATTTTCTAGTTTAAATTTTTAGGGCAAGGATCTTTTTCGACTGTTTGTCTAGGCTACTCAGAGCAATTGAACGAGCGAGTTGCTGTGAAACTAATCGATACAAGGTTACATCAATATTTTTCACATTCGTGTAACTGTTCTTTCTTCAGAATTAGGAGCGAATATGTGTGTCGTTTTTTGCCTCGAGAGCTTCAACTAGCTCCTTCACTGGTTCATCCTAACATCATCAAAGTGCATCAGGTATGTCTTTGATATATGGTTTTGTTAGTTCTCACCTTCTGTTTCTAGATTGTTCGAAGCCCTTTGTACACAGCACTGGTTCAGGAATACGGAGAAAACGGTGATCTGCTCAAACTAATGAGGAAGAGGAAGAGGATTGATGAAATTGAAGGTCGGTTCTTGTTTCGCCAGCTAATCGAAGCAATCAAGGTGGGTCGTAATTTTTCTCAGTACAGGTTCATATTTTGCGTTCATTCAGTATCTAGAGCTCCAAAATATCGTGCATCGGGACTTAAAATGTGAGAATATCTTTTTGGATCGCTACAACAACATTAAGCTTGGGGACTTCGGTTTCGCTAGGGTCTTGTGTCCAGGCCAAGTATCCGACACTCATTGTGGGTCGAGAGCATATGTCGCGGTTGAACTTCTACGGGGACTCGGCTATACTGGCAATGGAGCAGACATTTGGAGTGCAGGTGTTGTCCTTTTCGTCATGCTAACAGGTTTGAGGCGTGTATTCTTTCCTTGCGGATCCACATAAATATTATTTAGGTAAAATGCCGTTTGATGAACGCCAGCCGAAGGAGATGCTTGCCAATCAATTGCGTCACAACATTCGATTCCCTGGAAATTGGGTTAGTTGTGATGCGCAAAATCTTATTCGAAGCATGCTTCACCCAAGAAGGGAGTTACGTGCAACCACTACAGAAATCATCGCAAGCAAATGGCTAGAAGGATGTCGGTGAGTTTGTTTAGATCGATTATTGGTTATATTAGACAATTGAGACCTAATATAGATACTTCATGCGTGGTCAAATTGATGAAGTACTGCAGCTCTCGTGTTCCACTGCATCTACTGGATCTTTGAAACTTCAGACTGCAGAAAGCCAGGAAGAAACTAATGTTCAAGCTTCATTGACGACTTCAAATACTCTCACCAATTAATGCGCGGAAGAAAACTAGTCTTATTGATTTGCTAGATTGCGGTGTAATGTATTTTGTGTAAACTCGGTGTAATAGAACCTGTGAGCAATGGGAATATAACTTTGTTGCAGTCTGCAACATAAACAAAACAGCGGCAAATTAAATCAGCCGATACTATTCAACCGACATCATGTTTCTTCTACAGTTGAGCCTACGGGCTTACTTCAATCAATTGGTGTGAAAGAGAAACCGAAATTGATCATGTAACAGCCGTCGACTATGATGCGTAGATACGTCAAATTTGTCATGATGTGCTCTGGAGAACAACAGAAATTATTGGGGGCCAGGCCTGATTGTTGAAATCGTCGAGAGCGTCTTAACCAAGCGAAAATACGAGAAAGGGACGAATAAAGCAATTTAAAAAAAATCCCCTGGATAACCGAAAAGAACCGAAGGATTTTTTGGGAATTCAAAAAAAAAAGAAGAATTTTTATTCATTTGCAATTGCGCCACAATCAATGTTTTCATAATTGACATGACATCTGACACTGACTAACTGACATCACACTGACATTGACACTGACACTGACATTTGGTGTCAGTGCCATTTTAAATGTCATGTCAGTGTCAAGCTGACGTTAGTGTCAGTGTCATTTTAAATGTCAGTTTATTTCAAACTGTAAGTGTCATTTTAAGTGTCAGTTTATTTCAAAATGTCGGTGTCATTTTAAATGTCAGTTTCCTCGTTTTTTTAAAGTTTTTTTAAGGTACAAATTGAAAACATGACCCGAATGACATATAATATAACCGACACTTAAAATGACACTGACATTTTGAAATAAACTGACACTTAAAATGACATGACATTTAAAATGACACTGACAGTGACACTGACGTCAGCTTGACACTGACACTGACATGACATTTAAAATGACACTGACACCAAATGTCAGTGTCAATGTCATTTTAAATGTCATGTCAGTGTCAGTGTCAGATGTCATGTCAATTATGAAAACACTGGCCACAATGCGGTTTTTGAGTTTTTGCATTTGCAAATATTTGCGAAACGTTTCGCAAATTTTTGCATTTTTAAATTTTATAAATTTTGCCTTGGTCCCCCGAGCTCTTTTTTTTTGCAATTTTTTTTTCTTATAATGTCTTTTAAACAGCTCCTTTTTGATTTTTCGTTTCTCACATCGATACAATTTTTTTTTCGTTTGATTCTAAAATACATACTACTTTAAAAGCAAACTAGTTAAGATATTGCTTACTCGCCACAGTTACACATATAATAGTTTTTTCGCTCTGTTTGATTACAAATGCGAAAAATTCTATATCCATCTATTCCTTGCCGCACTGCTTTCATAGGGCCGAAATACTTAGTTTTAATAGAGCTGTAACAACGTTTAAATAAAAGGGAAATCAAAACGACACAGTAAGCATACAGGGGGTTGAGATGCGCACACATACATACCTGAGACATAAATCACTCGAAAGTGACTCTGGATGCATAAATATGTACTTCTTACTTACTACTAGGGTTGGCCTCCCTCCCGTAAAATCGCTAGCGGGAGGGATATTAGCAAAAAATTTAAGGCGGGAGAGATGACGGGAAAGATTTTAGGCAAAATGTAAGGTGGGAGGGAGGACGGGAGGGATTTTAGGCGAAATTTAAGGCGGGAGGGATGACGGGAGGGATTTTGGGCACTTTTTGGC
>BBSZ01008510.1:0-10401 GCA_000981365.1 Subanguina moxae
CCCCTGTTTATTAGTTATTTATTTCTTTTATTAATTCTTACTCATGTAAAAAAAAGTAATTACAAAATGATCTAAAGTAAAACAGGTAGGACGGAATAAATTGTGGAAAAAATGCCTTGACAAGTCTACCATATACAGTCGAACTTCGTTAAACTGGCACCCCTAATTCAAAAAAATGTGTTTGTGGCATTGTGTTTTTGACCTATGTTTTGCTGGTGTCTTCTGGGCATGTTATATACCAAAACGTAGCCTAGAATCTAAGCTAAATTTTGGTATATAACATGCCCAGAAGACACCAGCAAAACATAGGTCAAAAACACAATGCCACAAACACATTTTTTTGAATTAGGGTGCCAGTTTAACGAGGTTCGACTGTAATCTCTATTAATCCCTCCCCCCTCTCGTCACGACGGTCGGTGGGGCAGTTGTTAGGAAAGGGAAATAGTTGCTTTTTGCATTCCTCTCTTTACCTAACTCCAAAAAAACGTTTGTAAACACCAAAAATGCAGATAAAACTGGTGAAAACTTGCGAAAAAAATTAGCCCTGATTTTTGCCTTGTATTATTTGAAAAATATCTAGAAAAGGAAATTGAAAAATTTAGACAAACTTTTTTTCACTAAAATTAACACTAGAATTACGGCATGGGTCAAAAACGACCCATTGCAGTATTAGACGTATTGTGTTTTTGACCTATGTTCTGCTAGTGTCTTCTGGACATGTTATATACCAAAATGTAGCTTATAATCTGGGCTATATTTTGGTATATAACATGTCCAGAAGACACTAGCAGAACATAGGTCAAAAACACAATACCGTAAATTCTCTATTAAAAGGCCCCTCTCTAATAGAAGACCCCTCTCTAATAAAAGGCCCCCCTAAGAGGAGGGTTGAAAAATAGAAGGCCCCTCTCTAATAGAAGACCCCCTCAAACAGCAAATTTTAGGTTAACACTTTATTGAACATTCCAATTCAAACAAATTATTCAACAAAGATGAAATAATCTTTTTCATCGTAATCTTCCAGAGTTGTGAGTTTCGGTTCTTGATCATCGGCCAGCTCTCCTTCTTTCAGACCGTCTTCCTCAAAGTCATTACTGCCATCCGCCCCTCTCTGCTCAGCTCTGATGTCGTTGAGAATAAAAAGTCCTTTGCTACCAATGGATAATTTCGGTTTGAAGCACGCGATTTTGTCGTCCCCAGAGCCATCTGTTGGTGTTGTGATTGCGCAGACTGAAACAATAAATGCCGTATATCTTCTATTAAGCCGACATGTCGGCTTAATAGAATCAAAAAAAGCAACCTTCAAACGATTTCGCGATCATCTTCTTGCTGAGTTCTTGCCAGGCTCGATGCACCCATTCCAATATCAAGTCCAGAGCAGGCGCCTTTGGGTTCCCTCCTTTAGTGAATTCTTTTTGAGCGTCAAATGGAATTTTTGTTGAAAAATAAAAGGCCCCTCTCTAATAGAAGGCCCCCCTCTGAAAAGGGTCGAAAATTAGAAGGCCCGGGCCTACTAATAGAGAATATACGGTATGTCTAATACTGCAATGGGTCGTTTTTGACTCATGCCGTAATTCTAGTGTTAAAATGAATGCTATTTGAAAGGTATAAGATTTTTTGTTGTTGAGAACTGGTCTTCAAATGTGTTATTTTTTTCTTCATGTGTTGCCCCATGTATCTGTTGACTGTCTGTAGGTTGTCATTGATAATTTTATTTAAAAGAACATAATTTTTGGTGTTTCAACAGATTTATTAAGAGACTCGTGTTGGTCTGATTTTGTTGTATTTCTTTATGTTTGATGCCTTAAGTCAATAAATACAATTGTTTGAAAAGTAACAAAGATGTTTTTTAACAAGGGAAAAGGGTATTTTAATAAATTCAGGAAAAAGTAACGGGCGAAGAGGCAAAATGTGAATTCACTTCTATTCCTTGTTTACAGCAAACTTTTGGCCAAAATATTTGTTAAGTCAAGGGTATGCGAACAAAATTTTTTCAAGTTGCTGGGGTATACTCTTTAAAAAAGGCAATATCCTTTGGAAATTCAAAAAAGATCCTATCAGACGGAAAATAACCTCTTTTACTCTTTTTAACTGCGAAATTTGGCCCTATCCCTCAATAGGGGGGTTTTTTGCCTTGATCCCCCCTGTTGTTTTTTATGTGTTTTTTTTTTGTTGTAATTTGCTTATTGTTTTTTACAACTTTTTATTTATTTTTGGTGTACTCCAACAAATACCCCCCCCCCCTAAATAACAGGAAGGGACAAATAAGGGGCCACTTTCTAAGGAGGGACCACTCAATAAAGAAGATCTTGAACTCAAACAACCCCCTCCCTCCCTACTGAGGGATAGGGCCCAAAATTTCTATATCTTAAAAAACGTTGTTTAAGACGTTGAATCAATTGTTTGTTTGATAAGTTGGAATCAATGTTTGGATCAGGGACGTATGTAATGGAATTACACTTCCATTTCCATTTATTCTGCACTTTTTTTCACTTCCACTTTCAACTTGCATTTTTAAAATTTTACTTCCGTTACATCCCTGGTTTGGATCTAAAGTGCAGTGAACGTTTTACCATCAAAAAAAGTTTTTTCTCCTTTTGATCAGCAGAAAGTATTCCGCAAAAACATGTTTTGCGTTCACTTTGTTTCTCTTTCCTATGCTTTACACAAACCAAACAAAACACAACATAACAACACTTCAAAGTCTAGAAATGTAGTGCCATAAAAAAGAGAACTGTAGAAGAACAACTGAAGTTTGCACTCTAATTTTTTCTTCTATATAGATTGATTCTAAAAACATTGGTTTTAATGTAGAATGTAGCCTATTTTTTGCCTTGGTTGCCCTTTTTGGTTTTTCCACTGAGATTTCATACCCAAACTAAGTTTTGGTTTTAGGCTGAGATTGTAGACCGACCGTAAACCCGTACACACAATATGGGTATACGCTGGGTCTACAATTTAAGCCTAAAGCTTAGTTTGGGTTTGAAACTACAGTAAAAAAACAACAGGGGAACCAAGGCAAAAAATGAACTAAATTATAGGACAGAACTAAAACATTCATGAAGAACAGTCTGCTGCAGCTCTCACTATTACTTGTCGTCTTTCTTGCTTATAGACTTTGTTATACAGAGGCGTTAAAAATACTGGTGTTGTCTCCAAATTTTGCGTACAGTCATGTTGAACTACATGGTCGATTAGCAGATTTGTTAGTAGAAAGAAAACATCATGTCGTTAGTTTTTTTTAATATTTACCAAAATAAATCAAAAACATACTAGGCTGTCCGGAAAGTTTTCAGCTTTTGCCTTTTCAAATTTTGATTGGGAACAGCTTTATTAAGGAGAATTCAACACGTTGATACCTTTTTCATGTACCTTTTTGCTTCGAGAGAGCTTTTGAGTCACTGCTCTCCAGGTTTTGTTTGTGTGCGCATCTCTAACCCTTCCAGACTCACAGAACAGGCCATATCAAATTGGAAAAGCAAAACGCAGCGAATACCAAATGCATCAATTATTTTATTTGTCTGAAAATTTGGCTATAATTTACTTTTTCAAAGGGACCGTGAATTTTCCGAACAACCTGTAGTTGCTGCACAGATCTTCAAATTTTTTCAAGTTCTGGCAATACAAACTAGTTCATCTGCTTCGGGAAAATCAAATCAATATGTTTGGTTTCAATCTAAATTCTCAAATTCCTCAATATATAAGTATGGTAACTTTTGGATGGACAAGACAGCTCTCGTTTTTGAAAGAAGCTTTAGAATGACCATGTTAAGGACTGCTAACAAATTTGGGCGTTAGGGGTAATAACCTTTTCCCCATTCATATTTTTACGAACACTTTTGTGCGGGGTAAAGGGCTAGTGGGTACTATTACCCCTGCCTCCTAACCCGTATAAAGTAACGAAAGCATTTATGAGAGTAATGGGTATGAGGTATTGAGTTAACTATTTCTTACCAAATTACAGTCGAACCTCGTTAAACTGGCACCCCTAATTCAAAAAAATGTGTTTGTGGCATTGTGTTTTTGACCTATGTTTTGCTGGTGTCTTCTGGGCATGTTATATACCAAAACGTAGCCTAGAATCTAAGCTAAATTTTTTGCAGCACATGTTGATACCGGTGCTGCTACTCGATGTAAATGGTAATGGGACCAAACTAGCTCAGACAGTGACAAGGTATGAGCTGTTAGATGAATACAAGCAGAGGATTTCTAAAGTCGTTAGCCGAATTCCTTTTAAACAAAACCCTTTCACTACAGACATTGATTTTTCTAATGCCGATGCAAAAGAAATGATGCAAGAGTTCTTTGGCTTATCCTGCCTCAATATAATCACTAACCACGCGTTTATGGCTCAGCTAAAAGCTGAACGCTTCGATGTGGCCATTGCTGATTGCTTAGACATCTGCTCCTTCCACGTCTTTCATCTGTTAGACATCAAGACTACAATCGGCACTTCGGCTATTCCTATGACGTCTGCTTTGGCTTATAATCTTGGCCTGCCCACGCCAGTGTATGTGCCAAGTAGGTTTTTTATAAATAATTTGTTTTTTTAATTGAGTCTAGGGGCAAGGTGACCAAATTGCCTCTTTTAGTAGCTGTGGACTTATTTTTTTTGCAATTTAGTTGGGTCACCCGTTGTAGCAACCACACAAAACACAAAACGTCTTGTTCAATTTTCAGTTTTATCTTTTTTTATTTTAATATAATTGATCAATTTTTTGAGTATGCTTTGATTTCTAGCACAGTCAACCCTCGATAATTCGGCATCCCAAGGGACCGAGCTCAGAGTGCCGAATTATCAAGCGTGCCCAGTTAACAAGGGCTATTTTCAAAGAAAGCCGCTTCTCAGGACGTTTGGGTTACCCAGTTACCAAGAATGCCCGATTAACGGCGTTTGACTGTATGAGCAAAAAATATTTTTTTAAGGTAACAAAGGACCAAGGCATACATGCAAAACATGAGCTTTATTTTTCCAGATGTAAATACTGCACCACTAAACGCACCTCATATGTCTCTTTGGCAAAGGGTTTTGAATCTATACAAGTCAACTAAAGAGAGAAAAATGTCCCAAGAACATAATGATTTTTTGGTAGCTTAAGTTCTTTTTTCTTAACTATTTAACTATTAAAGTATCACTTTTTAGCAACATCTAGTATCTAACTATATTAAGCGTGCAATGCCAAGGGGTGCTGAGCTGATAAGAGCAGCCAGTTTTGTTTTTATCAACTCTAATGAGATGTTGGAAATAGCTAGACCCACCTCTCAGAAAGTTAAATACATTGGAGGTGCAGCTTTGAAAAAGCCTGGGAAACTGGTTGCTGTATGAATTTCCTTATAAGTTTTTTTATTCCAATAAGACGCAAAAAAGTCTTGCAGGAAATTGAAGTCATCCTTGAGAAATCAAAAAAAGGCGTTGTCTACTTCTCTCTTGGTTCATTGGTGGAGACCCAGAACATTCCTTTGGACGTGAAAATAGCATTTCTACAAACTTTTGACAATTTCCCGGATTATGAATTTATTATGAAAGTATCAGGAGACGTTGGCAATCTCAGCAAACAAGTGGATGATAAACACTCAAATGTGCACTTGGTGGATTGGG
The DNA here is from genome assembly GCA_000981365.1 of Subanguina moxae. Classification (NCBI taxonomy): domain Eukaryota; kingdom Metazoa; phylum Nematoda; class Chromadorea; order Rhabditida; family Anguinidae; genus Subanguina; species Subanguina moxae. Next base: position 5,600 of record BBSZ01008510.1, read on the forward strand.
TGGACCAAACAGCTCTTTTAGGTATATAAACTTTTTATAAGGTTTTAACCAATTTTTCGGTAATTTAGCCTTTTTTTGGAATTTAAGTAGGTCAAAGTCAGAAAGAATGGTTTAAAAGGTGCTTTCATGACGTAAAAATTACTACGCAGCGGGTAGAACACAAAAATCTCGATTTTTAGTTATCCTTTGAACTTAGATTTTTAATCCTTTGAAAATTTTTCCTTTGAAGTATTTTTCGGGTGTAATTCACGATGGATTAAAGATCATGTCATTTATACACAAACCAAAAGGGTGACTTATTTAAACTTTTATTGATGACTGAATCAAAAAAAACCCGAGGCTGAAAATCAGAACATAGGAGAAGATTACCCAAGGCCTATAGTGTAAGCATTGTAACTGTTTTTAGCGCACTACAAAACCAAGGCATTTATCACTCATTGTGGGCTGAACAGCTTGAATGAAGCAGCCCATTTTGGCGTTCCCCTTGTAGCTATTCCTATGTTCGGTGATCAAAACTATAATTCCGCTATTGTGCATGAGAAAGGGATTGGAGTGGTGCTCTTTAAACAAGACATCACTCAAGACACTTTAACAAGGGCTTTGCAAGATGTGTTGCTTACAAACAAGTGGGTGTCTTATTAAAAATAGAACTGATCTCTAAAACTCGTCTTAAGATACATGGACAATATGCAGATACTGAAAAGAAAGCTAGAAAGGAATCCATTTAAGCCAGTAGAAGTGTTCGTTAGAACAGTTGAATATGCAGCTGAATTTCAAGGCGACTTCAAAGAGCTAAACTTGGCTGGCTTTGAGTTAAACTTTTTCCAGTACTTTTTCCTAGATTTTATAATTCTACTAGCAATTGTTATAACAGTGGCAATTATTTCACTTCTTATACTGTTTAAACGATCACTATCATTTCTAGCCAAAAAATCTAATTTCAATTGTGAAAAAAAAAAAATCGTGTGAAGAATACAAAAGTACAAATTGCTTGCATAAAATGTAGCCTTAAAAACCTATCATTGAATTTTATAGCTTACATGTTTGGTGGTGTTTATTTTTTCCTCACCAATTCTGAAATTCAGCACTGATAAGTGAAGGGAAGTTTTTATAGATAAAGTAGTTACAAATGACTTAAAATGGACCAATACCGATAAAATTTTGTGGCGTTCCGTAAAACCTGAAACCGATAAAACACCGATAAAATTTACGTTTAAAATTTTATCGGTGTTTTATTGGTCTTTTATCGGTTATTAGTTCTCGCTAGATTTTTGCTATTTTCTTACGTTTAGCTGTAGAATTTTGTATAGAATTGTCAAGAAAATTAAAAGAGAGGCTAAATACCGTATTCTCTCTAATTATCAGGCACTCTCTAATTATAAGGCACCCCAGGCCATAACGCCTACACGGTTTTACTGATGAAAATGTCGAAAGAATAAGTTAAATTGGCCGTTTCTTTAACAATAATTCAAATTTCTTGATTGTTTTAGGCAATCAAAATGAACGACTTTAAAATTGTTTTTGTTCTAACTTATTTGTGTTATGGTGATTAGTAAAGGTTTTTTCGTTTGATCAGAAGGAAAGAGCTACAAAACCATATGTTTGGAATATTTTTTTGAAATAAAATTTGTTATTAAACATTAGCCTAAAAACCCGGCGGGAACTTTTTTTACACTAGTTACTAGTATTTATCCGGAGAATTTTTCGGGGAATTCTCCATTTCACAACCCTAGTTTTTAGATTAATTGGCTTTTAGATGAATTGCCAATGACTCAAGGCCTCAACTGCACGTTTTTGGACAATTTAAAAAGTCGCGAAAGGGGGTATAATTTAAGGCTCTCAGATATAATTATGTGACTTCTTGAACATCTTAAACGTTTTTGAGACGTATCATCTTAATGATTTTTTCGGATGTGCTTATTTTGTGGCACATTATTGAGATTGGACTGTTCAACTATAATGACCCAGTTCTACAGCAATAAATTTTGTCAGCAAAGCTTTAGTCACTGTTTTAAGTTTTTTGATTCATGTTTGTAATCAAACATTTTGTTCTTTGCTAAACAGAAACGGCAAAAATGGAATAAATGTGTTTGGATCGGATCTGTGAATTCTGTAGTTAGTGAAGTCACGTAGACTGCTGATAGCTCCGTCGATCATAGGCAGGTTGTCTCTGTGACTAAGCTCTAACTCTTGGGGCTGCATTATCCACTCTGCCCCATCCTCCAAGTCCATTTCGTCGGCGAATTTCAGCGCCTCAATGCTTTGTGGCATAAATGCTATGGTGTCTCTTCGATGTTGTTGCATCAAAAACATGTTAAAAGTGCGGTAGGGGTTGCTGCCATTGTAACCACCGTTTAGTTCTTGCACATACTAAATCATGTATTTTGTTATTTGTTGTACATTGACTATCGGGTGAAACCAACCTTTAAAATGTCAAAAGAGGTAATCTGCTCTTTGTCAGGGTATTTGGCCCGTATTTGATTGATTATTTTGAGCAGTTCCTTCACTTCAATCTATATATTTGAACCTTTTATGCCAAAATTTTAATTTTAACTTATTCTAATAACCAAAATAGATTTTTGCACTGCAGTCGAACGCCGATAACCTGATGCCTTGTTTACGGTCTGAACTAATAAATAAACCCTCGATAATCCCACATCCTATGTAAAAAAAAAGATTCAAAATTAATTATCAACATTTTTTTAGTTATAGTTGGCACATAGTTATATGATTGGCACATTGGAATGAGTCGTTGGTTCGAGAAAGTAAAAAAGTGTGATGCAATCCCTTTCTACACAGAGCAAAAAGAAGCAGGGAGTATCAGCGTTCGATCTCTCAACAATTGGCATCAAAAAGCTTCTTTGAAAAGCTCTGACGGAATACCTGCCGTATGATGTCTTCACCGCAGATAAAGCGAGTTTCATTTGTAAGCTTTTGCCGAACAAAATACGGGGGTTTAAGGTTAGATACCTTACGACGGTCAAGGAATTTTATTGTTTGTTTTAAGGAGAAAAGTGAGCATGCTGAACAACAAAGGCAAGGCTTGTTCAAGTTTTCGTTGTTTCAAAAATGACGTGTTCAAAAAAATTCTTCTACAGCGGCTGACACGTCGGAGAAACTTCGATGTTCTAAAACGCTATAATCTACCTGCAGAGTACGCTGCCAAGAAAGAGCATGGATGAGGTATTTTTGCCTACCAATGTGTCTAAAAAATTCTTCTGTAAATGAGTACATATGAATTTCTGTGGCGTAACAAAGTGACCGCTTGACAAATGTTCCTCTTAACAAATTCCCGCTTAAATTATGGTGTACAGCCGTCGGAGATCTATTGTGAATAAATAAGCTTTGTCATCGCATACCGCTTTTTCATTTCAATAATTAAAAAACCAATTCAAAATTAATTTCCTTTGACTACATACCTCCATTTGTTCCTCTTTCTTTGTCGGCTTCCGCTTCCAGTTGATTTTCCTGCCAAAATAGTGGATCTTTAGAAACACCCATTTCAATTCTGAAGCTGCAAGGTCAGCGCACATGGAAAGTACCGCAAGTCCTTAAAAAATAAAAAAAAATATTATGAATACACAAACCTTACCAAAGGTAACAAAGACGAATATGTAGACGAGTGTGAGCGCATGAGAAATATCTGAGGGAATCTCACTCATCGTGAGGTTAGCCACCAAATTGAAGGTGACAAAGAATCCTTCGATGAAAGTCTTTTTGTTGCCCACTAAAGCATATTTTTGACTGTATTGAATTCTAACAAATTTATGCTTGCCACCTGCAGCGATATAGACCACACCACCCAGCATACAAAACAGCAGCAAAATGGCTGCATTCACCGATAACGGCAGTCTTTTCTTTACATCTATTGACGCAGAAGGTTTTTTTTCACCTTCTCCATTTTTTTTCTTGTTGCTCTCTTTTTTTGGATGTCGTGAAAGGGACCTTCTAGAATTTTTCCATCTTGCAAAAAAAATAAAGAAAAATGAATAAAGATAAAGGAAGAGAATCCAGAATATTTTTACATATTTTTTTTTGAAAAATCCAAAATTTACTTATTGTGGCTTTCAAAATTGGAAGCTAGCTTTCTAGTACAGTCAAACCTCGATATAACGAACCCCTGGGGACCATCTAAAATGTTCGTTGTATCGAAGGTTTCGTTATATCGAGGGTCCGTTATATCAAGATTTGACTGTGTAACAAACCCCTGAGGACCAGGCAAAATGTTCGTTATATCGGGGGTTCGTTATATCGAGGTTTGACTGTAGTCCCTGTCGAACTATTGGGTTGTTACAAATCATGGCTGTTTTTTAATAACGCAATTTTGTCGCCAATCATTTTGTTGACTTACATATGTCTTTTTTTTTCATTCCGAATTCCTTTTTGTAAAATTTATTCTGAAATATTCTATTGACTGTTCCGAAATTTTTTTGCAATTATGTTGAAAAAAATTTATCTAATAGCCGCTATTTAATTCGGGGTTTGGCGAAAAAAATACAGACTGGACTAAACACAACCTAAGACATAATACACAATGGTCTATGAACTTGATAACCTATTCACTAACTGAACCCAGTGAATGTTCACTTGATGTGATTTTTTTTTTCTTACTTTCAGGATCTAAAACCGCTTTTCCTGTACTAATGAGCATGTTCTAAAGAAGGTTTGACAGAGGTAAATTATCGTTTTATTGGCTATTTTTTCAGTTTCTGTAATTTCGCTCGAACGATAGGTCAACATCTGTAAATCTCCTTTAAAATACTCTAAATAGTACAGAGGAAAGAAAAAATCTAAAAAATACA